>PVHP010012823.1:0-41961 GCA_004024765.1 Zapus hudsonius
ATGGCTCAGTTGAAAGCTGCGGGGACTTAAGAGTTGAGCTGAACATATTGTGTTTATATCTTGAATGATTACTAGTTTGTGGGGGCCAGGGGCGGACTGTCATGGTTTGATCCAGGTGTCCCCCACAAACAAATGAATGTGTTCTGATAGATCGATCCTCAGCTGATGGCAATTCGGGAATTAGAACCTCATTAGAGCTTTGTTGTTGGGGGTGGGCTTATGGGGTTATAAGCCAGCTTCCCCTTGCCAGTGTTTGGCACACCTTCCTGCCGCTGTTTGCAGTGCTGTGGCAGAGGTGATGTCCAGCCCTCTGCTCATGCCATCGTTTTCCCTGCCAGAATGGAGTCTCCTCTCGAGTCTGTAAGCCAAATAAACCCATTCCTCTACAAGCCACTTTTGTTTGGGTTCTTCCTGTGCAGCAACTAGAAAGCTGACTGCAACAAGGGGTGTCCCCCAGTAGATTCAATAACTTATTAGTTTTTCTCCAGCTGCCTGGCTAGAGGGTGTGTTACTTTGGCCAGATCCCAGGGTCCAGTCCTAATATGTTTCTGGGGTGGGTCTAAAATTCCAGCTATACACTTGCAAAGAACAGTCTGAGCTTAAGCCTGGAGTTCCTTTTTTTAAATTTATTGTCCATAATGAGTTACAACATTTAGTGGGCAAACAATGAGTTGTTATCCCCAATTCCCCGCTGCCCTCCCCTCCCCCCTCCACCGGATAACCTCCTCCATGGGCGGTCTGGATCAGTCCTTGTGACAGGGGACCATGGATAGCCTAGTATTCAGCCAGGTTCTCCTGGCCATGCCTCTGGATAATCTCCCCCAAATCTCTTACAATCTTTCCGCCCCCTCTTCCGCATAGTTCCCTGAGTCGTGGTGGATGAGCATTAAGGCTGCTTTAAGGTTGTGAGCTTAGGGGTCTTTGTGTCGTTGGTTTCTGTCTCACTGGCTTATCCTGTGTTGATTTAATGGCTGTGTTGTGGGCCCCTTGTTCATCTCGTCATTCTCTGAGAATTTGAATGTGCTTGTTTGCTTTTGGAGTTGCTGGTGGTAGGTTTTTCTCTCTCTACTTGGACCTGTGAAAGGAGGCCAGCCTCTTTTGACATTATGGAATATCTCCTGGATCGGTTACTTCAAGAAATACTTTCCTTCCAAAACTGTGCCTGGTTTGGTGGTTCATTCCAGTGGCATGTAGTTGACTATGACACAAGACAATTCTGTCTCTTCAGTACCCACCTCTCCCCACCATCTTTTTTCTTCTAACCCTATTACTAGTAAGTTCTAGCAGGCTCTAAAGGTAAGGTATAGACTGTGACCAATAAGGAGATGTATTCTATTCTGTAAACTCTACATTGTTTTTTCAATTTATACAAGATGTGATGGTTTAAATAGATTGTCAATTTGATAGGAACTAAAATTACCCAAGATCAATTATGCAGATTAGGTTAGCTTCTGGGCATGTGTGTGAGGGAGTATCTTGATTAGGTTAATTAGGTGGGAAGGCCTACCTTAACTACCACAGGCACCATTTCAGGGACCAGATTCCTGAACCAATGAGAGGGCTGGCTGGGTCCTAGTATTTGATGCTCTCTGTTTCCTCCTGGTGAGCTGAATGTGAAGCTCTGCTTCAAGCTCTTGCTCCCATGACTCCCTCAACATGATAGCTGTAGCCTGGAACTATAAGCTAAAACAAAACCTTACTCCCTCACACTGATTTTCTGTCAGGTATTTTTGTCTCAGCAATGAGAAGGTACCAATAAAAGTTAACATATTATAAGAAAATATATATACAGAGAATGGGTGTATGCTATAGTTACCGTCTCATTGCTAGGACAAAACACCTGACCAAAAGCAGTTGATGAGAGGAAAGGGTTTATTTTGTTTTCTAGTTTTGAGGGGGAGTTCTATGATGCACAGCATGTAGAAGATAGCAGCAGGAAAGTGAGGGGTGCTGCTATAACACCCCTAAGTCTGACCCCCAACAACACAGGTCCTCCAGAAGGGCTTCACCTCCCAAATTACCTTCAGCTGGGGAGCAAGCATTCAAAATACATGAGTTTATTATCATAATGTAGAACAATGGAGGAAGGAACAGGAGGTTGCATCAGGCCAAATTTATTGACACGGGTATGCTATATAGAGATTCTAAATTTTATTTTGTAGTTTAATGAGTTAGAAAATGTCATAGCAGTCTGACCCATTGGTTGGAACAGGGAGCAGTAGGTGGCCTACATTAAATGAAGTTGAAATGTCAGACACTATTTGATACACTGCAGAGGGAAGTATCCAAGGGCTTAGGAAGATGGAATGTTAGGGTGGAGTTAATGTAGAAAAAACTCATCTATCCTCAAAGTGTCCACAGAACACACTGTGATGGTTCAGGTAGCTCCAGAGACACCCTCCCCTTGAGTGGGAGGTGTCTATCTAGAACTAAAACCTAGGTGCTAAAACTGATTGGTTGGGTATGAACCAATCAGCTGTCTCTCTGACTCACCTGGGGAAACTTAAATTAACTTCCTCAGAAAGAAGCCATTCTCTTCCCCACATGTCAGGCCAGCAGGAGGACCTCTGAATCTCTAGGCCTTAGAAAGGTAAGGCCTTCCCCCACCCCTGCCTAATGGCTGGGGTGGGGGAAGGCTCCAGATTTTCCCAACATGAACCTCTCCTTCTCATGATGGGAGCTCTCTGTTATTTTTTTTCTGCTGCAGCTCGTTTAGCTAAATAGCATAAGTTCTGTTAAACTCTCCACGTTTTTCTCCCCACACTGGTGGCAGGAGAACTCTGTAACTCCCCATGTTCCCTTAAATAATAAAGTCTCCCACTATACCTTAATATCTTGTCTTTAATTTTAATTCTTTAACTTTAGAGACAAGAATTCATGTGCTCCTTAAATTTGGGGGTGCATTGGAATTTTTTCTGGGAGTTATCTAAATTTTAACCTCAAGCTCACCCCGCTACAACACCTTTTGCCCAGACTGCAAGGAGCATGTCTGGAAGGGGAGGCCCTTGTTACACAGGTCTGCATTGCTCCTCTGTGCTGTTTTTGGTGCTGTTTTCTGCAAAACCTTGGCTTTTTAGAATGGATGGCAATGAAGCCAGAAAGACAAGATCTGGGGACACAGTTATGGAGTAAGGCTGGAGATGTGGCTCAGTAATAGAATGCTTACTTAGCATGTATGTGGCCCTGCATTCAGTTCCTAAACTGAAAAATAAAAAAGAGAAATAATAGAAGAAAGTCAGAGAATAGAAGAGCAGACAAGGGAAGGGAAAGAAAAGAAAAAAAAGTGTGTATTACTCTAGTCTTACTTCTCTCTCAGGCTCTGTGCCCTTGTTCAGGCCTCTGCCTCTGTGCTTACTTCTACACCCTGAGGATAGAGATACTTGACTAGCACTGAACAGATCAAATGGAAAAGATATGCTATGTGTCCCTGTTGTAGAAATTCCCTTGACATGCAGACAAAGCCATAACAGCAAGTGGAGTTTTATTTATTATTATCATTACGAATTTAGGAATTTATGCCGGTGGGCCAAATATTATAGCAAAATGAGTGTGAACTCACTGCCCCCTCCCCTATATTCATTGTTACATTCTGCAGACATTTGTTGGCCTCAGATGGCCAGTGTGGTAGTTTTGAATAAATGTCCCCCAAAAGAATTAAGGGGTTTACTAAAATTATAAATTGTCTCCAGCCAGTTCTGGCTAGAGGAAGTGTGTGTTACAGTGTGCTTGCTTGGTGCTGGTGCTGGGCTTCTGTCTCTGTCTCTGCTTGCTTCTGTGAAAGGGGGCCAGCTTTCCCTTAACTTCTTCCCCTGGATCTGTTCAATAAATTTTCCTCCCCAAATCATGCCTGGTTTAAAGATTCATCCCAGCGGCGTGTGGCTGACTATAGCATGAGGTGAAAAATACCAGAGCTATGAAGTCCTGTGAGAAAAAAGACAGATTTGCTTTAACTGTGATAAGGAAGTTAGGAAAAGATGAGGCCGGAGGATACCTGGGGAGGATTTTCTGAACTTCCTGCAACCCATTGTAAATGTGTGAGTTGCTAGGTGCTTGTCATTTACATGTCTAATGTCACATATGTAAGGTCACATACACATCTCTGTGCCCTATTATAAAATCTCTTTGTAACCGGGGTTCAGGGCCAAGATTTCTCTATGCTTGGACCCCCGGGCCCAGGTGTAAGTAAACTCCCCTCTCCTCTTTCATTGTCTGTCACCTGCTATTTCTACAACACAAGCATAGATGAAGCATTGGCCCCGAGTCCTGGTTACAAAGGGGTTTTATAGTAGGGTATGGAGATGTGTATGTGACATCAGGCATGCAAATTACCAAGCACAAGGAAGCAGATGCCTACACCTAACAACTTGCACCTTTGCAATGGGTTCAGAAGAGGCTCAGATAATCCTCCCCAGGTATTCCCTGGCCTCCTCTTTTCCTCACTTCCTTATCACAGTAAAATCAGCTGCTTCTTTGCCTCACTGAATTTCAAAGCTCTGGTAGTTTCTCAGCTCCTGCTATGTGACTGGCCATCTGTGGCCTGCAGAATGTAACAATGAGGAAGGGGGAGGAGAGTAAGCTCATACTCATTTTTGCTCTAATATCTCCACAGATGCTTTCAGATGCATGCAGCTAATTATATGTTTCATCCTACATGACCGATGTCTCTCTTTGTGATTATTTCTAAGGTGCTAATATTAAAAAGTATTTATAAGGTACCTTATATCTCTTTATCATACTAAGTTTTCAAATTCCAGTGTATGTTTCATGTTTACAGCCAATCTCATTTTAGACTAGTCATATTTAACATGCTCAGTGGTCACATGTGTTGAATGACTTATGTTGGCCAATATAGGTTGAGACTATTCTAGGAGGAAAACTAATTACCTTGAGCCAAGTGTATTCTGTGTGTCATATATGCAGAATAAACCTTGAATCTGTTCTAAAGTTCTATGTAAAACTATTAATTGCTTGTTCTACCAGGATGGGCAACAGGAGACTTGAGGCAATTAGACTCAAATGTTACTGCTGCTTTTTATTACTTCTATATTAGAAGGAAAAGGAGATACAGTCTCCATTTCTTTATTTCCCTAAATTATATATTAGATTTATCCATCCTCTCCATCATTCTGCCTAAATAATTGTACCACTCCTTTTCTAAAATGCTCTAATTACTATGAAATAGTCGATTAAACTGTAATTTGATTTTAGATTTAACATGTAGCCTAGAGTATAATTCTTGTGTAATGGCCCCCTTTTCTGGTCATATGCTTTCATTTGTAAAAAGCAGCACACAATGTCTGTGCCATCATATGTAAGCGATTATAATCACTATGGATGGGGGCTGAAGTCTATCAAATGGAAAAGTGATTTCTGTATATCACATTATAGCAAAGAACTGATTCTTGACCATGGCAGCATGGTAAAATAATTTTGTTGATCAAATATGGGTATTTATATTAGTTCTCGGCCTGTGATAACTGACCTAGTCACTGAAATGTCCTCCTTCTACCATGGGCTTCCTCAAAAGCTCAAATCCATTTTCAAAAGAGATGTAAATATAGAAATCTTTTTTGTTTTATTTACTAAGGTGGGTGGGATAGTAAAAATAGCACTAGGAGTCCACTAGAAAGAGCCAAAGGGAAATTCACTATAATTTTCTACTTTATTGACTGAGCTTTGATGAACATTCATTATGTGTAATTAAGCATCAATGAAGGGAAATTGGAAGTTATGAAAGTCTAATGTAATAGAACTTTATGAATGCTGACAAGAGAATGAGTGATGGACCAAAGTCACAGTAGTTTCAAGCAATACAAGAGCCATGCTGGTAAGAGCTCAGTGGTTCACAGGAGGAATCAATCTCCCCTGTTAAAGTCAACAGAGACTTCAAGTAGGGTTGATAAATGGGTTACATGAAATGGTGAAACATTAGGAAAAAACCCTCCTTTTGGGTTTGACTCCAAGATTTTCCTAGAAAAACAGATTTGTAAATGATCGAAAAGAGAGACCTAAGAGGGTTGTAAGCTCAGACTCAGAGTAGGCAGTTTGCTTTGGGGGTTGAAACCGTGAATTAAGAAAGTTGTACCTCATAATGTCATCTATAATAAGACTATTGATGGCAATATTTGTAAGATCTCATTGAAGTGAACCAAGAAAGAAGAATTATGAGCTGGGATTCCATGGTGGTGGAAATAGAAGAAGCAACAGTAAAGCAAGGGGGGCTGCCATCAGACATGAACACTAATGACAGGGACTAGCAAAGCTGACTGAAATGCCACTCAGAAGTGGGGTCTTCAAGCCATTTGGGTTTGGTGAAAGCAGCCATTATCAGATAGCTCCTTACTACCAGTGGTTCTCCCCCCACAGTGAGAAAACTATGCTTAGTAGAAGCTATATTCAAATTTTTGTTTGGGATTTTTTTTTGTCCAGACAAGCAATATATGGTGCAACCCTCTATTGGGCAGTAGCAGCAGCTAAACACTGCTACTCATGCATCCCATACTCATGAAAAGAAATCCAAGACTATAGTATTCTGGGTTGCTAAGCAATGCTATTTACTAGATTATGTATACTAATTTATTTTCAACTCACAATATTCCAACTTACACTGGGTCTGTTAGTACATAGCCCTACTGAAAGCTGAGGGGCATCTATACAGCTGACCTTCAGTATCTGTAAGAGCTTGGTTCCAGGATGGAGTGTCTTACATACATTGCAGCTCCCTTCTCATTGCTGGGACAAAACACATGACCAAAAGCAGCTTATGAGAGGAAAAGTTTTTTTTTTTTTTCTTTTCAGTCTTATAGTTTTGAAGGGAAGCTTCATCATGGCTGAAGAAGCTGTCTCACTTCATCATCTATCCACAGCTGAGAGAACACAAACAGCCAGAGCTCAAGCCGGCTCTGAGCACACTGTAGGTTAGTCAAGATCCATTCCCAGTGATACCCTCCTCCTTGCTAGAGACTAAGAAGAAACCTTAATCAAAACTACTTTAGGCTATAGAGCCATTTACATTCAAGCCAGAAAAACATACTAAAATCACCAATGCTAAAGTCACTTTTATAAACAGTGTAGTTTGTGGATATAACTTATACATACTTACCCACATACTTTAAATCCTATCTACATGAATTATAATGCTCGATATAATGTAAATGTAAACTTGCTATACTGTATTGTTTCAGGAGTAATACTAAGAACAAATACATTTCAATATAAATGATTTTTTATAAATCTTTGTTTTGTAGTTGGTTGAATCCATGCATACAGAACCCATGCATTCAGAGGTGTCTACCAGTATATTGAATTTTTGATGGATAGCAAGTTGCAAAATGTCTTTGGTAAAGATATTCACACCCATTCCTATAACCTGTGAAAGTTAATCTATATGGCTAAAGAGAAAAAAAGAGTTGCAGATAAAATTAAATTACAAAATCTGAGATAAGGAGTTTATCCTGGATGGATGATCAGGTTGCCCCTTGTGTATCTTTTTGAGAGTCAGAGGGAGATATGAAGAGAGAAGACAGTGGTACCTTCCTGGAGCTTGGAGATGGGGAGAGATTAGTTTAAACATCTTAAAGGATCCTGAGTGCCCTGCTGAGGGAGGAAGCTGCCATGAACTCAGAATACAGACAGCTACTTAACACAGAAAAGGTCAACAGTGCTACAGAAGGCATAGCAAGGGTTCTCCCCCAGTGTCTGCAGGGGATGTTGGATTCAATCAAAGTGATATAAAATTTCTGGCCTCCAGAACTTCAAACTGGTGCCTGCATGTATGGACACATGTTTATGTGCTCTATTACAGTAAGTTGGTGGTGATTTGTTAAAAAAATCCCAAGAGTAGAGCATGAGGAATTGTCTACATTAGGGTTAGTAGGAGGAAGAAGATAACCTAGAAAAGGAGATAAGACAGCGCTGAAGACCTAAAACAAATGCCAACCTAGGAAGATTTTTATGGAGGATATTAGCCTGGTTTAAAAGTTAAGAAAATAGATAAAAGAAAAAAAACTTCTTGAAGTAATTTCAGAGGTGGATAGTATAACAGAATACATCTCTAGATAAAATGTGTATGTACACAGTACAATTACATTATGGTTTAAATATGCTGCTATTTTCCTAAATTTAGTCTTAGAAACTCAATCATAAGGTCATATGTTAATAGTATTTATATTATAGCAAAATGAGCATGAGCTCACTGTCCCCTCCCCTATATTTACCGTTACATTCTGCAGACATTTGTTGGCCTCAGATGGCCAGTATAGCATGAGGTGAGAAATACCAGAGCTTTGATGTTCTGTGAGAAAAAAGAAGGATTTGCTTTAAGTGTTGGTCAGGAAGTTAGGAAAAGATGAGGCTGGAGGATACCTGGGGATGATTATCTGAACTTCCTGCAACCCATTGTAAATGTGTGAGTTGCTAGGTGCTTATAATTTACATGTTTAATGTCACATGTCATTTAGAGTTGGTCCTTTGGGTGGTAATTAGGGATAGATGATGTCATAAGGATGGAGTCTCTGTGATGGCATGAGTAGGAAAGAAAGAGACCTGAACTAGCATACTTGCTCTGCCTCATTGTGTAATGACCTCATCGTGTTATGATGCTTCACAAGGTCCTCACTAGTTGCTAGACAGATACTGGCACCATGTTTTTGGATTTGCACTACCTAAAATTATTTTCTGGAAAAGCAATATGTGGTGCAATCTTAAAATTATTTTCTTCAAAAATCCATGCCTGTGGTGTTCAGTTACAACAACCGCAAATGGGCCAAGGCATCATTGGATAGCTAAGTCTAACAAGAGCATCTCCCTTGGAGAATAAGCAAACACAGAGTCTTGTGATTTTCTAGGATACTATAGTGAGAGCTTCCAGGGCCAGAGTGGTCATTATTATTTGGAGATGTCAGATTTCAACAAAGGAACTTGAGCTCACCTTTAGGGGTTTTAAAACTAAAATTGGGCAAATGAAGCAGGTTCAATTGGCCAATTTTTTCCCTCATTTTTTCCTTGAATACTAAAAGTTAAATTTATAAACTATATATTTCTGGAGCAAGTATCAATCTACTTTACATTCTAGCTGGAGGTGATTCTAAAACATCATTTATATGTCATTTGCTTTAAACTAGAAATTTGAAGTTTTTCCCTACAGAAATATATTTCCATAAAATATTATTATGAGTAATGATTAGAGTACATGGGTCAGTGCCTGCAAATCTCAGAACTCATAATAAAATGAAATGGTATTGCTGTTAGCCAAAAGCTGGGTTCTTTTGAGTGCAGAGCCCCAAGCTTGAATTTGTCTTGATCCTTGATGGAAATTCCATACCATCTGACCTCCAAGTCTATCCACCTCCAATCTTTGAATGTCAAAGGACCATGCTAAAAATCCCATTGCAATATGTGGAGATCAGAAGGACAGAATCTTATAAAATCAAATATATATTTAGCCCCTGGCTTCTATCATTTTATGGATAATCTGGGCAGAGTGCAGGATGCAGGAGCAAGGTGGTGGTGAAGATCAGGCATGCTGTTGCATAGGCTGAAATAGAATTCTGAGTTCTTGTAGTGCTAATCTTCAAGCTCAAACTGAGACCTGGGCTCAGAACAGTAAGACATTGGTTATTTCAGAAGTGATCAGGAATGCTGGCTAAATGATCATGTTAATTTGAGAAGTGATATTGCTATGCTGGCTGTTCTCTACCACCCCCCCCCAACTTTGTAGTCAGCTTCAAGTTGCTGGGGTGAACATGTAAGCCAGATAGTTGATAGAAGTAAGGGATTTATTTGAAGCTTACAGATCTAGGAGAAGTTCCATAATGGTGGAAGAGGCTTACAGATCCAAGCAGAGAGAAACCACCAGCAGCCAAGCACAGTGTTACAGCAAGCAAGGAACCCGCATCAAGAAGGACGCCCAGAGTTCAGACTGCTCTGCATACCTTTAGGCTGGAATCCAGATCTGCCCCCAATGACACATCCTCCAGCCAGGTGTCTGGAGACCCAAGTTACACGCTTTAATAAAACACCTGGGTCTATGAAGGGAACTCATTTAACCTACCATGTTCTTCATTCCTGCTTTCTTCTGTTCTCTCTATTCTGGGGCAGACATAGGGAGAATGGGTTCTCCAGAGTGTCTAGCACCTTCAAATAAACACCAGACACATATGCCACTTTGTGCATCTGGCTTTATGTGGGTCTTGGCGAGTCAAACTTCAGTTCTCCTGCTTTGCAGGTCAATGACTTCACCACTAAGCCATCTCTTCAGCCCCCCTCTCTCAATTTTTGACATCCATCAGGGAGGATCTTATTCTTTGGGCACTTACTTCCTAAGCATTGCCACGGTGGCCCCATTTTTCTAAGACTTTAGGTGCCATCCTATAATAATTAACAGCTTATGACAACATTTTTTCTATTGCATGTCTTTTTGGCCTTTCATTTTCGCATGCATCTCTCCTATTCCCATCCAGTTGACATTGTAAGCCCAACCTTGGAGCTGAAAATAGCACTTGAGCTCCTCCACTGACCCATTCATCTGTCCTATTAGCTTGCATCAGGAAATTGAGTGTCAGAACAGTTTAGTCCGTTTCCTAAGATAAGACAGCTAATTACTGAAAAAAAAATCCAGTGTTTAAATTTGGTCTTTCTTTGTTTTGGGTCATGAGAAAGACATTGATCTGATACAGGATTTTAAAAAATCACTTAGAATTTTATGAATATTTAGAATATTATGTTAAACCTACATATATTTGCTAGAATGTTCTGAAATGACAGAGCTCTCAATAATAAACCTCTGGAAGGTAGCTTTGTATTCTTAGCACACACTTTGATCTTTTCATTTCCCATGAACTGTGTTTAGCGTAAAAAGTAAACAAGTTGCCACATTGTCTCAAATTGAAGTCAGAGATCAAGGAAGTGATGGATTTGGAAATCAGAACAGACAGCCGGTCTTCAATGTGCGCTGAGAATTCCAGTAAACAAGTCAGTCTGTGGAAATTTATTGGGCTGCTGTGAGAAGTAGCCCTATGCATTAAAGGGGAGAAGAACTTTGTGTGGGTGATGCAACTTGGAGATTTTTGCATTAGTCCCATCTTCCAGAAGATGAGAGTATAGACACTCCAGAAGCTATCCAAATTTGATAGCCAAAAGAACAAAAGATGCATACATATGCACTCCCACCTATAGAAAATAACACATATAAAGAAGTATATATGAGGGCTTTATCTGTAAGTACAGAAAACAAGCTACTTACACGATATCATAGAGATTAAAGAGAAACAAAGGTAAATTAAATACTTTGTGTGGCTATAGACATGCAGATAGAGTTATAAATGTAGACCTATAGTATCTAGCATCTTTGTGACCTTGTTGACTGACCCCAGTGGTCTGTGGTTGTCTGGTCTTGGAGCATAAGGTATTTGGTCCCTGTGTTTTAATCTTGTTTAGAGAGAGCTCTGATCTCGTTTCCAAATGCCTGCCTGGACTCATTTGATCAGGTCTGGGTGAATAATAGACATTGAACAGGCTTTTATCCATATTATTAGTTATTTTTATGAATCTACCTAAAACACAGAAAATGGCAGGAACTCTAAAGGACTGAGCCGTGGTGTGAATCCCACATTACCTTTCTGCCTTCCTCTCAGTACTTAGAATTGTCTGTTCATCTGAAAGGCCGCTCTAAGTTGCTCTTGTGAAGCCACTTCTTTTAGCTTCTGTGCATCTATCCTCTCTGCCTGTAATTTTTAGTGTTGCCTTGGAAAGTTTAGTGGATGGATTCGGTATGACCTCACTGTATTCCTTGTCTTGTAGATTCTAGTTGGTCCAACTAATGGGAGGTGAGCACACACACACACACACACACACACACACACACACACACACACACACACAAAGAGCAATCTAGGACATATTTCCCTGGGTCTGTGGATAGAGCTGTTATGGACCAATGTACCCTTCGATGAAGGTCATAGCTCTCTTCAAGAAGAGCCTCTTTCAACACTCCTATGAACTTTCTAGCAACTAGGCCCTGCTCTTAGTGAGCTGAAACTAGGAATGGTCCTGTTTTCAGAGATGCTAGATTCAAGCTACCACAGTATCTCCCAGGATACACCTACATCCCGCTCCTACCACGAAGTAGTGTCTTATTTGAATTTATCAAAACTACCCTTATATAAGCACATCCTATGTATCTTGTTAGTGCCCTAACATGAATCTCCTAAAGTGTATTAGCTCTCAGACAAAAGGACCTAATTTGCCTTATTTTGTAACTTTGACAAATCTGTAAATTTAAGAAAATTCACATCTAGAGAATTAGAAAAAAGCTTTATATTTTAGATAAGGACCAATGAATTTTTATTTTCTGTTCTTGAGTTCTCTTGGATAACTGTACATGATAACTGTGAAGACCTTATAATCAACATTGGCATGCGAACAGGTGATCCAATTTCAGAAAGTGACAAATATTGGACCTGAAAAGGTGAGTTGAGAAGATACAGTCAAACCAATAATATATATATTTCTATTCTTCTAGGTCTTGTGGCACATGCCTATAATTTCCAGGAGGATGAACTGAAAACTCAATGCCTGCCTGGGCTATATAGTATGTTTAAAGCCAGTCTGAGTAATTTAGCAAGACTCTTTCTCAACATAAATTAAAAGAATGAGGACATAGTTCAGTGGTAGAGCCTTTGCCTAGCATATTTGAGGCTCTATAGTCAATCATTGGTATTGAATACACACACACACCCCTCACTCCCACACACACAACTTTTATTTTCTTTTAAGTGCTTAGTTGGTTCAGAAGTTTATAAGCAGGCTTTTGGAGATCACTTCAGTACTAAGGCAACGGGACTAACTGGGTGAGAAACAGGGAGTGACAGTTGAGTAATGAGAAAGCTGGACATGCTGGCTGGTCTCTCTCTCCCAACATCATACTGACAGTTCTAAGGAGTCCATCTGATTGCTTCATTTTGACCATTTTCTTGAAGTTGAAGGGGCAGAATGGTGACATAATTTGGCCAGAGGGTTCTTAAAATAAGCTAAAGTAAATAAAACTCCACTTTAGAAAAGATGACGTGTGAGTTGTTGTTACAGTTAATGGTTAAAAAAAGCTGTCATAGAACCTTGATTGTTGTCGTTGAGCTTCAAGATGGGCTTAATAACCCCACACGGAGTCTAGTGAAACTGGAGATGCATCTCAAAGGAGAGAATCCAGGAAAACTCAATGTGGAATTTTGCTGTTTCCTGATGACAGATGATGTCAATACAGTGAGCATGTAACACAATTTGTGACATGCCTTTCAAATTCAAAATCAATGTTAGCCTTTGGTGTTTATGTTAGCCAGAAAATTTATGGGGAAAATTTTGTGACTGATAAGTATGGAAAAGATCACATGATATTCATTTTTCTATAATAACAGCACTTTAAGACACTGCACATAGACACGATTGACTTTTGAGCACATTAGATGTCAAATACCAAATGCCATGTGCACATTTTAAGTGCAAATCAGTGTGAAAATCCATGCCACTTGATTAAATTATTTGAAGATATAGACTTGGGCATTCTTCTACATCAAAATTTTCAGTGTGTGACTCATAGAGTTTGAAAAAACATATGTCAGCATTTCACATTGTTCCCCTTGATTTGTGGGGAAGTTTTACTTTGTCATTTACCATAAAATTTTTTTCATGAAGTGGTATAATTAAAATTATGGTCTTTTTAAAAAGGAAATATGATAATAGGGTGATTATATTAAGAATGTTGGTGTGTTTGTAGGAATGGTCAGTTCCACTAGTTGAAAAGGGATCATTTGCAGTACAGGGTATGATAACATGGCAGAATGAGCAAGGCTGTAGAACTCCATAATAAACATAGACATGCAGCTATCTCTTCAGTATATGGATTGGAGGTTCTTTGTAGAGAACCCAGTAGTGGCATTACTAAATACACCAGTCATTCCACTTTTACTATTGTGAGAAACATTTGTACTGTTTTCCATGTACTATATACTAATTTGCATTTCACAACATATGCCTTCCCTTTGCTCCATGCCTTTTCTAACATTTTAATGTTTTGGCTTTTTGATGCCATACTGACAGGCTTGAGATGATAAGTTCTTGTGGTTTTAATCTATATTTCTGTGATGATTAGTGACATTGAGCATCTTTTCATATCCCATTGACCATTTGAATGTCTATTTTGTGAGACATGTATATTTGTAGTTTCTATTTATGTTAGTCAGAAATATAACTATATTCTCTTCGTGAGATGAATATTTCTGAGCAGTTGGAGGATGGGGAGAACAGAATATTCTAAATATATAAGGTAGAAACAATACAGTTCTAAGAAATGATGTTATTATGATGAGAGAATAGATAAAAATCAGCTGCTCTTCAACAACCCTGTCCTTTCTCTCTTCTAAGTCACCTAACCAAGAGCTATAATTCAAGTTTAATCATATCCACTTCATTATAATTTATTTAGTATTATAAAGGTTATTCAAGCTCAAAATGAGAAACCAGTAAGTACATGTTTTTCTGGAAATAAACTTCATATCATATGTAGTTTTGGATGAACTTTCTTACCTGTCTTCTGAACAGGCCAAATAGGAGAGTTAAAGAGAGATGTAGTGGGAATCACCACCCCTGCATCCTTCAAGTCCTTTCTAATGGCATTAATTTCTTCAATCCCTCTAGGGATAAGATATTGTTTTTGGTTCACTATTTTCCTTGGCAATGGGAGCTCCAATGGCTTCCATTTGGCCTTTCAACCATAAATCCCTCAGTCCACAAGTCAGGGAGCCGATGTGGGGGTTCTGCCAACTCCTAAGTACATCTATTCCAATTATGCATTCTGGGACTAGGAACATAACCACAGGATGAGTACTGACTACTGTCAGTCATACATTTGCCAAAACTCCATTGATCACCTGACCTCCATAAGCACCTACATTAACCGGAGGGCCGTGATGCTGTTTGAGGTCCTCTGGAATCAATGTCAATTCAGAGCCAGTGTCTAGTAGGCCCTGAAAGGTCTGATTATTTCTTTTTTTCCCAATGTACAATTACCTTAGCAAAAGACCATAAGTCCTTCTGAGGAAGGATAGGAGTAACCTTAACATTGATATAGATTGTGTAGGGGGCATTTAACTTTGGGGGTGGCAGGAGGTTCCTTCCTCTGGGGGTCTTGGCCACCCCTTCATTCAAGGGGCTCTGGATCTGTAAACTGGCTCAAGACCAGAAAATAGTTAAGAGGCCTTGATTCTCTGTTACTAAATGCACAGTAGCCTTTTGTTCCTTTGCTTTGGAACATTTTTGCATACAGATCAAACAGGAATTTAATAGCCTTGTTATATTTTTTTCCCTTGTGGAAACACCATGATGACTCAGCCAGTTCCAAAGATCTTCACAAGTCACACCATCATGAGCATTGTTTTTCCTGTGCAGTCCATTACGGTAAACATGATCACCTCGCCTTTGGTGAATCAGCACTGCCACTAGGCCCCTGTTACTTCAAGATCCAGTGAGACCCATTACATCGAATTCACCTAATGCAGCAACTGCAGCTCCCAATGGAATGTCCTCTTTGCATATAAAGGCAACTACTGGGAACTTAAAGTGTGTTGGAAACCAGACATAAAGAATATATATGCAACAATTGCTAAAGTTTTGGAAAAAGGAGATGATTTTATTATAGATATGCAAGCAAAGAACATTGAATTATACATTGGATAAGGTTTCTTTAAAAGTATTAAATGTGTGTTTTTTTTATGTGATTGTTAATATTGATTGTCAACTTGACAGGATCTGTAATTACCTGGAAGATAGACCTTTGGGAATGTCTGTGAGGGAATTTCCAGATTGGATAACTGAGGTGGGAATATATACTTTCTCTCTGTGTGTTGGGGGTGGGGACTCATCGTGTGGGTCACCATTTCATAGGCTGGGGTCCTGGACTGAATGTAAAGGAGAATGCCAGCTGAGCATCTGCGTTCATCCTCTCTGCTGGACGACTGTGGCTACGGTTGTTTATGTTCCTGCTGTCATACCTCCCCCAAGATGTACTCTACCCTCAAATTGGGAGCCAATTCCTTCCTTAAGATCCTTTTGTCAGCTATTTTGGTCAATCAATGATAAAAGAAGCAAAACATGACAGTAAGAAGTGGGACTGTTGCTTAGATAAACTTGACCATGTGGTTGATAAGCCTTTGGAATGTGGAAGAGCATGGACTCTATGCTGAAATTCCCTAGGGTGCTGGGAACAGTGCTTAGTAGGCCATTCTGAGAGGAGGCCTGAAGATAAGAATACTGGGAGAAATGTAGACAGTGGAGGCTTGGGCTCATGAAAATTCGGTGATGAATAAGGAGCCTGTTGGCATTTGGGCTAGAGGTCATTCGTGTTATGTTCTGGTAAATAACTGGAAAGCAGACAAGTTTGTTTGGCAATGGAAATTTCAAGACAGAATAGCATTCAGGCTGTGTCAAGGTTATTGCTCAGTGCTTTTATCTCAGGAGAGAGAGAGAGAGAGAGAGAGAGAGAGAGAGAGAGAGAGAGAGAGAGAGAGAGAGAGAGAGAGAATCAAATAGAACAAAAACATCAGAAAACTTGCCATTTAGCAGGGAAAGGAGTGAGTAGCAACAAGACTTCTTTAAAGAGAGAGACATTGCCTGTAATTGCTAAAGGGATTGACAACATTAAAGAGAAACCTTACTTTTGGCACTGCAACAATAGCCAAAGTGTTCTGAGGTCAAGGCCCACGCATCAAAAGTTCCACCTTTTGAAAATGCAAGTTCAATTGAATGGAGAGAGGACTGCTAAAGCCACGAATGAACGGATGGCCAAAGTTCCTGCCAGGAAACCCGGAGATAACATTGCATGAAGTAGACCAAGTGAAGTCTTGGTTACAATGGAGACTGTAACACATTGGAGATGCAAGAACCCTGGGATACCCACCAGGGAAAGCTGCAGGGACAACGTAAAGCCAGCCCAAGAGAAGCTGTGTGTGCTGCAGCCAGTATTGCTCCACGGATGGGGCTCCACAAGCCGTATGGAAACCAGATGATTCCATCTTGAGCCCGAGAGTCCAGGTATGGAACTAGAGGTTTCTATTTGTCCTTCTGGGATTTGATTTTGCTTTGGTATGGTCTTTCTTAGATGTGCCCACATTTTTCCGTTTTGGAATGGAAATGTTTACTTTGTGTCATTGTATATTGGAAATGCATAGATTTTTGGTAATAGAGGCTCATAGTAAGAGATTAAGTTTCAGAAAATATTTTAGACTTTGGATTTTTGAAAATAGTTGGGACTATAAAAGATTATGGGGACATTTAGAGATGGAGAGAGGACAATTTTCATTATGAAATTGTTATGGGCCTATGGGGGTAAATATGGAAGGTTATTGATTAAAGGTGATATGTTTGGGTGTCAAGTTAACAAGGGATAGGCTTATAATGGTTAATATAGACTCTGAACTTGACAAAATCTCGACTCATTTAGCAAACAAATGTGTAATTATATCTGTGAGGGAGTTTCTAGTCTGTGTTAACTGGGATGAGAACAGATATCCTAAAGGTGGGCAGCACCATGTCATAAGCTAGGGTCCTGAACTGAATAAAAGGAGAATTTGAGCTGAGATTTTTTTTTCAAGTATTTTGGTCATAGCAATGAGAAAAGGAATGAATCCATCTTAATTTATGAATTTTTAAAACTTTTTTAGCTGCACAATGTTGAACTTCACACCATATCAGTGGCCATCTGCTCACATTGTTTTTCTTTACTTTTGCATTACTTTCATTTTCCTTCATGAAGAAAAGTTGGGTTGGTCACAAAACAAAACATTTGTCCTCAAGGAACATCTATACCAACAAATATATGAGTGTAGAATAAGTAGGCAAAGTGTGCAAGGGAGGAAAGACAGCGGAGACCATGAGATGAGAGTGTGAAAAGGTATGGGAGGGGCTGTTTTTAGAGTATGGATGGAAGACTTGATGAATAAAGTACTCAAACCAAGGATGAAAGATGGGGGGAAAACGTACCATGTAGGTAATATTTCCCTTTGTTACATTGCATCATGAATTGATGTTCTCATTTCAATTAGAAGGAGTAGTGTGTAGCAGGTACCTGGGAGATTGTGTTAGCAGTTGGGTTCAGAAAGATTTGAGTAGATGATGAGAGTGTAGATGATGAAGAACCTTGTGGGCTATTGGGAAATCTTTGTTCCTCTGAGTGAATGAGAAGCTCCCACAGGAGTTTGAGAAACAAGAGGGTCTCTCTTTGATATTTAAATGGCAGCTTCTCTGTGAACAGACTGTGAACAGGGTGGTCAGTTGGAAGAATAATGTCATAATCCCACAGTTGTCAGAGTTTAAGTGATGCTCCATCATGAGACTCTGTGTAATCACTTAGGGGCTGGATGTAAATGCAGATTTTTCTCAAGGAACAGGTCACTTCTCCTTCCTCATAGCATCTGTCACAGGCCACTCCTGAGTCTCCAGGCCTATCTACATCTGTGGTGCTCAGCACTTTCTTACTTGGCCAACCCAACAAGGCATTTAGCAATAAAAGATGTTCTAGAATTTAGAACATTTCTAAAGTGGTACTTACTAGGTTTCATTTTAGTCTAATATAGCAACAGGTCTTTTAACTATGTAAATATTTGGCTTACTTTTAAAAAAAGTTTTGTGTGTGTCTGTGATGTGGGGTGCATGCCCCCCCCCTCTCTCTGTGTGTGTGCACCCGGGGGCGTATACATATGTATATACTTTTGTGGCATCCCTTACTCTCTCTTGTGGTAGGGTCATTTGGCCTGAGGCCAGAGTGAAACATCTGGTTTCCTACTAAATTGCTCCTCCTGCTTGGTCTTAATTTTTAGTTAGAGTCTCTTTTTACTGATTCTGAATCTAATTCAGAAAATTCTTGGGTCTCTGTTCCCTGTGTGTGGCCATGCCCAGCTGTTATATGTGGGATCTGGATATTTGAATTTTGACAGTTTCAGACCCCCTCAGGCACTCATGCTTGCCTGAGAAACACACTTAACCTCTGAGCCATCTCTCCAGCCTGATGTGGCTTATTGGTTTGCTTGTGGAGGAAAAACATGGTAGAAATGGAATGACCTTAGGAACACTTGCCATCTTTGATTTTTTCTTTTCTCTGTTCTGCATAATGGATGAATCCGGAATCAGCAGGGTTAGTACCAGAAGTACTAAATAATGTGTAGCCCAAGGACGTGACACTAGAATTTTTAAATTCCTAATGTTCAGTTGGAAGCCAAGGTAGGAAATGTTGTGGAATTTAATGATATCACACAGTGATTTTTCTGAAGCCTGCCAACTAGAACATGGTCATAATTATACAGCCAAGACAGCAAAACTGAAGATGCCTGAAGGAACCCTGGGATAAAGGTAATTTGAGGATTTGATTAATTAGGAAAGTGCTTTGGTGGTAGATGCTTACATGGAAGAACTTACTGACTTACTACCATAATTTTGTGCCAGGCCTTTTGACTAATTTTTACATCTAAGAGAGTGAGTATGCTGTATATGGAGATTGTTTCAAAGAAGGGTTATAGTCATTTGTAAATATATTTCCAGATTGCCTGTCTGTGCATACTTAAAAGTAGAAGCATAGTTAGCTTCATATAGGCGAGCAAGAGAAATAAGTTTATAAAAGTTTATTGAACTATACACATATTCCCTTCAATAAAAATGTTTAACATTTCATTCACTTGATATTAGCAGAAAAAATACTTTTTATAAAAGTAATTGAATCCAGATGTGGTGATGCATGCCTTTAATCCCAGCACTGGAGTTGGGGGGAAGGGAGGATTGAGGCCACCCTGAGACTACATAGTGAATTCCAGGTCAGCCTGGGATAGAGCAAAACCTACAATGAAAAACCAAAAACAAAATTATTTTTGATAGAAAATCAAGAGAAATAGAAAATTTTGATGAATATATCTCTTTAATAGATACTTATTTTTAGGTGATCTATGAAGTTCAATAAGAAAAGAGTGTAAAACATTAATTCAAGTTTATCTAGAATTCTCAGCCAGATGTGAATTTTGTGTTGTTCACATTTGCATCTATTGCTTAGATAGCATTTCTCAATTTTTTGGCTTTAGACCCTTCACACTCTTAAAAATTTAAGACAATCAGAATTTTATTCATCATTCATTTTAAATCTATGTTTACCACCTCAGAAATCACATCATATTTATTAATTCCTTCAGCACAAAAATCACACATCTGATAATAAATATTTTATTCCCTCAAATTCCTTTGCCCAATCAAAGAAAAATAGTGTAGAGAATGGCTTTGTTTTGCATAGTTCTAACAGCTGGCTCATGCTGACTTAGTAGCACACAGCTGGATTGTCATACTTCTCTGTATTCGGCACAGTGGGGTACATTATTTTGACTGAAGTCTGTTGAAAACATTCAGCCTCGTCCAGACCGTTGAAAAAATGATGAATTTTAATAGATTTTAAAAGATATTTAGGAATATTCTTCTTTGATACAAACCTAAACTTGGAAGATGGTTTACAGTATGGAATCTGGAATTAATTATTTCTCCCTCTGTTACATTGCATCATGAGTTGATATGTTCTCATACTTGATTTTGTATTATTAAACAGCATTTGGAAAATATCTTCTCCATTTGATACATCTCATTATATCACCAAATCCCATTTGTTAATAGTTCTACTACACATCGTCATCAAGAGTCTTTTGATGCTGGGAAACTATGAAACTTATGGTGGTAAGTGTGAATTTTAATTTTGACATGAAAAGTTTCATTGTGTCATTTGAAATAAATACTGTTTTTCCTAACGCAACTATTGAATTCTATTTGTTAGAAAATGTTGGCCAAGTCCTTAAGTTTGAAAAACCCTACTTGAGGATAATTTTTCAAGTAAAATAGACAGTCAGTGAAAAATCTTCAGTTCAGCTTACAATTTAAATAGTCTCATGAGAATTGTTTTTCTTAAGATACAACTACCTTGGAAACTCTTAGTTCATTAAAGAGAATAACAAGAATCCAATCAAAAGCTGAAAGTTAGCATAATTAGTAATATCTGCTCCTTCATTCAAGACATGAATGAAACTGTACTTGTAAAACAGAATGAGCAAAACCATTTCCTGCAAGTGCGTGGTGATGAAAGTGAAAGCCAGAGGTGTTTACTGCTGTTTACAGGTACTGTCCACATAGGCCCAGCTCTCCCTTTGCTCAAAGGTCACTGGGTGACAGAGGCAAGTGGGGTTGCAGTGCTAGTAGGAAGAGGCTTAGGCATTCACAGAAAAACAAATTGCTCTTGTGGATCCCAAGGAAATCTATGAACCACATTTGGAGAATTGCTCTTCTAGGACTAGGTTTTCTATGCTGAAAGCAGCCCCATCTGCTCTTCAGAACTGTCTAGACATTGCCACTCTGAGAATAATTTTTTTTCCAATCTTCATTGGATACCTCTGGATTAATTTACTTTAGACTTCCTCACTCAAGGCACTTTTTATTCATTATTCATCTATTTTCTATTAATTCACACAACATTTATTTCACTGTTCTTGACATTCAGCCCCTGAAGCGGGATATTTAGCTGAATGGAAGCCATTCTGCTGTTACATGTTTAAATATTTTCTTGTTCTGTGTGTTGGTGTTGCAGTCAGCCACTTGTTGCTGGGATGAATCTCCAAACCAGGCACAGTTTATGGGAGGAAACAATTTATTCAAGCTACAGATCCAGGGGAAGTCCCATAAAAGTGGAAAGAGGCTGGTCCTCTTTCACAGGTCCAAGCAGAGAGAGAAACACCCATCACCAACACCACACACAGAACAGCAAACAGGCAGGAGAGGCTAAAGAGAATTTCTTCCCCTTTATATAGGCTTAGGGTGGGGTCTTGCAACCCTCTCCCAGACTTAATGGCTTCCTGAGTCTCTGGAATTTTCTTCCTGCACTGCCCACACAAGAATGGATGTGTACTTCTAGCATCTTTGAACTTCTTTACATCCTGCCCCCTACTGAGAGGCTGACTTCCTGCAAACATCCTCAGAGACCCACCCAAGATAATTAAAAAGATCAAGTTGACAACAAAACTTAACCATCACAGTTGGCTTCTCCTCAGATAAGTCCCTGATGAAGGCTTTCTGTCCAGTTCTATTATTTTCTATAATAGTCTTTTCTCCATTATATATGCTGTGATTATCTAAGATTCTCCTCTGTATAATTAATCCTACTTTTGCTGGGCTTGTTCTGTTTCTGGCTATTTCAAGTTTACTGATTAGCTTTGCAGTTGTGCTACTTACTTGACCCTTGAATTCAAATTCTTAGATCACAGTTCTTCCTTCTTATGCGATTTTTCATGTTTGTCTTTGAGATTACATTTTATTGAATTATATCCTACATTACCTTTGCTATGGTGAGTTTTTTTAAACATAGAACTAGAATATTTTCTATGGAAAATTTTGTGCTTTGGTTACATTTTACCATTGAAGACTTAAGCCTTTTTTTATTGCATTCTATGTTTGGAACTTCTTGTTCATATACTTTCTTTCTTCTTTCCTCCCTCTGTTTTCTCTTTCTTAACTGTCATTCCCTTGAGTAGTTTGTTCATTTTCTATGTTTTGCTCATACCTAATGTAGTTTTTTGTTCATTTTCTATGTTTTGCTCATACCTAATGTTTTTAGACATTTTATTCCTGTAGCAGCCTATCTAAGGTGTGTGTGTGTTACCTGTTTCACACCAGTTTGTAGATGGTCTGTTCCTGTGTAAACAAGCAGGGCTGCATGCACTGGCCTCTTTTGAGGTTGGTTTATTTCTCTCTAGCAAGGTGAATTCTAACAGCTAGAAATAATTTTCTTCTGATATGTAATGATTCTAGTCTTTAATGATTCTTAAATTCAATATAAGCCCTGAAAAATGACTAACCTTTACATACACACACACACACACACACACACACACACACACACACACACACGCACACACACAGAGATGAGATAAGAGGCATCACTATTTTTCCAGTGTCCCTAATATCTGCCTATGTACTGGTTTACTCCAATCATTTCAGGTTGAGGAATATTAGTGTAATTTTCCAGAATTGTGTCCTATAAGTTTGCTTTCTCATTCTGCTTCTCAAGACAGTGGAGGAATTTCTTGGAGGCAAAGGTTATGCTAGAATGTTTCTCTGGCTGTATCTTTTACATGTGATTGGATAAGAGTTTTGTTTTTGTTGATACATTTACTGTGCTGATTTATTGCCTCTTAGTGTTCATCTCATTAGATATTAAGTGGAGGTAATTTGCAGTTTGGGTCTACAGAATCTTCTGACTTATCCATTTGTCTCTCATAGAATACCTATGATTTGACTTTCAAGCTTTCTGGGACTGGTCCTGGGACATTTTGCTTGATAAGATGTTCAGGAAATTACAAAGCTTGGTTCCACTATTTATTTATTTGTTGTTTTTTTTCTTTTTACTTACTTGTTTCAATATCTACCAACAAGCAGAATTACTTTGGGTATATATTTCTAAGTTGACTCCTGTGTGTGCATGTGCATGTGCATGTGCACAGATGTGCACACCTGTCTGTGTGCATTAATGTATCCTCTCCATTCAATCATCTGCTCTATGTCCTTGAGATGGTGGGTAGAGTCTTTCACTAAACTTTGAGCTGCTGTTTTCAGTTAGACCAGCCGACCAGTGAGCCCAGCAATGCTTCTGGCTGGGCACCCCTTAGCATGTGTGGCCACATCAAGCTTTTTATGTGGGTTCTGGGGATTGATCTCAATGCATGACAAGCATGTTTACCTTCTGAGCCACCTTCCAAGAAACTGGCTCTTGTGTGGCAAATATCTTTTAAAACCTATTTCCAACTTTAATCTGTTGGATGGATCAGTTGAAATAAATGTCTAGAGCCCTGTTATGAACTAGCTTTATTCATATGAGACCCTGGGATCCCTCCATGCTATAAACAATTAACTCCTCCCATGGGGAATCTGTATTCAAATTAGATTCTATGATCACTGAAGACTGCCGTATGTATACTCAAGAGATTTTATAGGGTCTCAGCAGGAACAGATCTAGTTTTTGTGAGACCTAAGGTTTATTAAATTCATGGCATTTAAATGAAAAAGAATGGGTATCGTCTGGCAAAAGGGGCCATGAGTAGTAGGGGAGAGAGGCTAAGCCTGTAATTGATCAATCTGACAATCCCAGGTCCCGGCCACTGGTTCCTTCCCTCACTGAGCTGTTGACCAAAGTGACCCATGAGGTTCCAAAAACAAGACAGGATTCTGTCAAAGCTCTTGAATGCCCACCCCAGGCCTGAGGCAAAACCCTGTTGCTGAAGAAACCACAGAATGCCATCAAGCAGCATCGAGAGAACCTTCAAGGTCTGGAATGGTATCCAGCCCCCAGATGGTAGTTAGTGTAGTGCTGGATGGCACTGCATAAGCTGCCAGGGGAAGCTGGTCAATGACAGCTGGAGCAAACAGAGACCACTGAAATGGAACACAGCATGCTGCCATGAGTAGGCTGACCACACTTCCTATTGGGAGAGAACAGTGAGCCAAGAAAAGTGCACTTGTGCAATGGAGGAGCCAAAGCCTGGGGAGGCAATCAACAGCATTTAAATCCTGCCAAATATTCCACTTAGTGAGGGGGAGCCCTTAACTGGAACTGGGGACTTAGGGCGATATGCACTGGTAGCTGGACTCTTGAGCCCCCAAGGAGAGATGCACTATGCGAGCGATTGAAGGAGAGGCTACTAAAAATAGAATCTAGCTAATTCAGAAATGTGTATCTCAGTTAACCTATACTGATGTCATTCTCCATTGGAGATTCTGTTTATATTTTTCAGAATTCAGTGAGAGAGCTGTGGCCCATCCAACCCTACCAACAAACTGCAGGCCGATAGCTGACATCCTGATAAGAGATGAGCCACCCCAGACATACTGATGAGGATCCATATGGAATCCCGCAGAGAATGATGGGATGAACAAGTGACCCATAGTGACAGCCAATCAGTCAACACAGGACAAGCCAGTGAGACAGACACCTATGATTTTTGACACAACCTAAAGCAGAAGTACAGAGACCCCTAAGATCTCAACAATAAAACAGCCCTAATACCCACCACGACTCAGGGAACTGAGCGGAAGAGGGGGCAGAAAGATTGTGAGAGCTGTGGTGGGGGAGAATACCCAAAGTCATGGCCCCCTTCAGTAACAACGCACTAGGGCTGGTGGAACCAGGCTGACTCCTAGGCTATCCATGGTCCCCAGCCACAAGGACTGATCCAGACTGCCCACAGAGGAGGATATCCAGCTGATTGGGGATGGGGAAGAGGGGCATTGGGGAACTGGGGATAACAACTCATTGTTTGCCCATTAAATAATGTAACTCATTATGGACAATTAAAAAAAAAGAATGTCATTGTGGTGGTTTGAATTAAAAATGTCCCCTACTGGCTCATGTGTTTGAATAGTTAATCCTTGGTTGTGGGAGCTTTAGGAGATGGAACTTTCGTGTTCTATCTTTCTCTCTCTCCTCCATAATGAGGTGGTGATGTTAACTTTCTTCCTCTTTCTGCCATGCTTTCCCCACAATGAACTATAAGCCCAATTAAACCCTGTTTCTTGCTTCTGGACAGGTATCTTGTTCTTTTTTTTTTTTAATATATATTTATTGTCCATAATGAGTTACATTATTTAGTAGGCAAACAATGAGTTGTTATCCCCAACTCCCCAATGCCCCCCTCCCCATCCCCAATCAGCTGGATATCCTCCTCGTGGGTTGTCTGGATCAGTCCTTGTGACAGGGGACCATGGATAATAGCCTAGTGCTCAGCCCACTTCTCCTGGCCCAAGTGTGTTGTTGCTGAGGGGTGCCATGCCTCTGGATAGTCTCCCCCACCACGGCTCTCACAATCTTTCTGCCCCCTCTTCTGCTCAGTCCCCTGAGTTGTGGTGGGTGAGTATTAAGGCTGCTTTAATGTTGTGAGCTTAGGGGTCTTTGTGTTGAAAATTGTTCGTTTCTGTCACCCTGGCTAATCCTGTGTTGATTGAATGGCTGTGGCTGTGAGTCCCTTGTTCATCTTGTCATTTTCTGCGGGGCTCCATATGGATCCTCTACGGTATGACTGTGGTGGCTCATCTCTTGCGAGAATCTCAGCTATTGGCTTATAGTCGGTTGGTAGGGTTAGATGGGCCACAACTCTCTTGCTTCATCCTGAAAAGTACAAACACAATCTTCATCAGAGAGTGAGATCAGTCTAGGTTAACAAATATGCACAATTCTGGATTACCTAGATTCTATTTTTAGTAGCCTCCCCATCAATCGGTCCCATATTGCATCTTATCTTGGGAGCCCAAGAGTACGGGATCCAGTGCATATTACACTGATTCCCCAGTTCCAGTCATGGGCTTCCCCTCCCTAAGTGGAATATTTGGCCGAATTTAAAAGCTGTTGATTGTCTCCCCCAGGCCCAGGTTCCTCCATTGCACTAGTGCTCCTGTCTTGGTTGGCTGTTCTCTCCCAGTAGGAGGTGTAGTCAGCCTACTCATAGCCATAGTCAGTGTTTTATGCCAGTGGTCTCTGTTTACTCCAGTGTCCTTGATCAGCTTCCCCTGGCAGCTTGTGCAGTGCCTTCTAGCACTGCACTAACTACCATCTGGGGGCTGGATGCCATTCTGGACTTTGAGGGGTCTTTCAATGCTGATCAATGGTATTCTGTGGTTTCTTCCACGTATCTTGTTCTAATAATGAAAAAGTCACTGATACAATCATGAAATAATTTCAAACAATTGGTACAAGGTTTTGGAAGTATCCTTTGTGAATGAATTGCCTTGAAACTTAAACATCATTGACTTCTTTGTAAACCTGCGTCTCTTTCTCATGGAAAGGTTCTCTCTCTAAACTCAGTCCCACCTTGTCTCAGAGTTTTTGCCAGTCTGGAACATGGGTAACTGAGCTTATTGGACGGTTCCACATTCGTGCTCTGATGTCTATATGACTTGGCTTCTCCTTATGTTCTGTTTAATACCTAATTTACTTCTGGGCTCAAATCTACACATTTGTTACTTGGATTTTGCCTCTTCAGTTTTTCCATGGTCTCAATTTTCCTCTTTTTTTTTTCATATGATAAACATTAGAGTCACTATGCTGACATTGAACATGCTACTTTCTTTCTGAAGTTTCTCACTGTAACTCACCAAATATTCATGCCCAGGATATAGATGCCAGTTGAGATTAGGAGTTCTGGTTTACTGTAATTTCCATAGTGTGGTGAGATTTTTGGATTGAAGTCAAATCTCACATTCTCTCTGTTCTAATGAGGGTGCACTTAGCTTGCAGCAAAGATCATAGACTAATGATAAGAACTAAATATAGCATAGCCATCAAAGAATTTTTATTGAATTGATAAAGTATTTTTATATTTTTATCTTGGGATTTTATAATAATGATCATCAAGGGCATCTAATTCCAGCCAATTGGAGGAGCTGCCACAGGTTTAAGACATATTGTAATTAGAGATTGACACACTTTCAAGCTATTCTTAATCAGACAGTTGTTCCTATGACAATCAGGGCTAACTCACATGGTGGTAAAATTTACATGCTCCTTGACTGGGGCACAAACACTGAGTATTTCTGAATGATGAAATTTTTAGGCTCAAGAGAAAAGATTGCTTCTATAATGAGGATTGATTTTTATCAAGGCTCTGGTAGAACAAAAAAAACTGACCTCCTTTCTATTTTGTGATGACTTTCCAAATGGAATATTGACATTTTTGTGATGTATAGCAGTTTATGACTTAAAACTTGGACAGAGATTGAGACAGCGAGTTTGTATTCCTTCATAGTCATGTGAATAACTGTTTATAAATGTGTCTCTCATGTCTCTTATTTCAGTACAGCTACAGAAATGTAGTTATCATCTCTTGTTTCTGTTTATCTGAAAAATCTTGAGTAATGTAACCTGTTCAGTCAATCTGTAACTAGAGAGCAGTGCATGTGTCCAGCTTGCCAAAATCAATCTATTATGGGAAGAACTTATACCAATTCACTTCTGTGACATGCAATAATACAAGAACAAAGTTTTGCATTAGGAACCATGGCTCCAAGAACAGAGAAAATCATGTTGAGATCGTTAGTTCCTCAAGTTTTTCAATCCATGACAACTCAAACTTGAGAGAACAAAGTGATATTATGCCCTTTTAATTTCCAGGAATAACAAGCTCTCTAAACATACCATAATGGGCCAATTGAAGTATCCAAAGGTTCTCATGAAAATTCAGAGCAAAGGCACTGTTGGCACATGGGGATCCCTGAGCATCATAGTCAAGTAAAGGAATTTGGCTTTCAAATAAATATTCACAGACCTTTTGGCCATGTGCTGAGTAGGTATCTCATGAATCTCCATCTTCCCCTTCACAAGGTAAAATTTGAATAACATCTAGCAATAATTGGCTTAGCTCCAGCTTTGTTTTTACATGCTTTTAAAGAAGGCTGGCAAAAATACAAATCAGTAATGAGAAAGTATACAAACAAAAGTAACTCATCCAAAACTAACAGATTTAATCACTTAAGGGAACATTAAATCCTAATTGTAGAAATCACACGCATCAATCGCCCCTCTGGTGCCACTACAGGATGGGCATACCAGGGCATCCCATGACCTTGTACAAGAAACAGAAAGTATGGATACAACTGAATGTTAGGCTTCCAATGTGAAACTGAGATTGCCTTCAGAGTATTAGTGGGCATACAGTTGCACAGTTTTGATATTTTTAACAGGTACAACCTCCTACTGAAACAATGTGAAGTTTACAAATATAGGGATATGTGAGGGAATTTGGGTGGGAAAGCTTTCTTCTTAGGTCTGCTTAGTGGTATCCGACAAAGGCAAAACTCTAGTGAGAACTATCAGATTTTACATTTTCCCTCAGGCCAGGAGGGAAGAAATCCTAAGTAGTTATAACTGTCCAACTTCTGTTTGAGTAGAATTGACCAAATATGACCAGTTGTTTTCATCATAGAACATCTACATTAAAAAGCAATTTTAGGGCTGGGCAGATGGCTCAGTGGTTAAGGTGCTTGCCTGCAAAGCCTAATGACCCAGGTTTGATTCCCCAGTAACCATGGAAACCCAGATACACAAGGTAGCACATGGATTTGGAATTTGTTTGCAGTGGCTAGAGGCAAGTCATTATCTCTCTCTCTCTCTCTCTCTCTCTCTCTCTCTCTCTCTCTCAAATACATAGTTTAAAAAATTTTATTGTGTTATTTTCCACTTGGAGATGATGCTATACGATCCATATAGCAGTAACATTATTAATGTCCTGAAGTAGATTGATGTATCTATGGACTCAGCTTCTTTTCTGTGATAAGAGCAATAGCAAAGTGCTTATTTAACAAACACTCCTAATAACAATGTGACTTTACCAACTTCAGTCCTCATATTATACATGAGACTTCTAGACTTGCCCATTCAACTGGTCTACTCCATGACATCCATTGACATTGAGTAAATTTCATCCCTTCTTCTATGTGTTGGACCTCTGCAGCATCACAGTGGCATCTCCCATGTCTTTCTTGGCCACAAATGAAGAAAGATAACAGAGATGGATTTTGGATCAGAGCCAGGATTCCTTTGACTACCACCTCCTCTGGCTGTTAGAGAGAGAATCCTGAGTCTGCAGCCTTCTTTGCATTCATATCATGTGAATTCACACTCCCAACTTCAAAGGCACATCAGACTGTACATGTAAGTACTACCCATGTACACACACACACACACACACACACACACACACACACACACACCCGCAATGTCCTTCCATCAAATACCAAAGGTCTTTTGACATGAAAGAAAATTCTTTTGCTCGTGTGGGGGAGGGGTTGGGTGGCTGTTGTGTTGGAGTATATGCCCATCTGAGGCCCATAAGACCCCTGTGGCTGGGGTGCTTGTCTGTGGTGATGGAATGCTATTTCTTATTTTGACCAATCTTTTACTGAGCTTGCAATTTATTTTTCATGAGATGTGGTGATTTTCAGATCTTTGCTTCCCATTGAACTGGGGTTACACACACGTGTGCCACCCCAGCTGTTTATGTGGGTCCTGGGGATCAAGCTTGAGTAGTATTACAGGTCTTCTCAGGCCTTCATGTCTGATAGGAAGTGCTCTTAAGCACTGAACCATCTCTCCATCCCTGGGCATTTTGTAAAGACATTTTCTGTGGAGAAATTGAAGGATGATTCTGTCTTATCTCAGAGATGTTCATCGGAGTGTACAAAAGGAATCTAACAGTCTTCCTAACAAGTAAGAGAATGAAACAACAAAGAAACTACATTTTCTCTTTCCTCTGGTCCCCAAAGAGAGGAGGGAGCCATGCTGCATTTCTCTCCACCTACATCATAGTCTGGTTGGAGGATAAGTATTTAGAAAATTTGTATTGCCTCTTTCAAAATCTAAGTTTGTCTGTCATTGGAGAGTCAAGAATTTTGTTTCGTGTTGTCTTGAATTGTTGTAGTTACCTTCACAAGTCTGGGACAAAACACCCAACTGAAAGAATCTGATAGAAGGCAAGGGTTTATTTTGGCCTGTAGTCTGGAGGGGAAGCCTGGTCATGTCAGGGAAAGGATGTTACAGCAGAGGCTGGACATCACTTCTTGTCACAGTAACTGGTAGAAAACAGAAACATTGAGCTGAATTCTGGAAAGGGGGAAGCTGGGCTGTAATATCCCAAAACCACCCCAGCAACACACCTCCTCCAGTAAGACTTCACCTTCCACATTGCCACCAGCTGAGGACCAAGTATTCAAAATATATGTTATGCAAACATTTATTCAAACCACCACATAAATCATATCTGGAAATATAAAAAAGAATCAGTTTGGATCCCTGAAATTCTAACATGCAGATAGTGACACATTTTGATGTGCAGAATATGGCCTTAGGTGAGGGGATCAGCAAGCAATTCCATCAATCTTACCCATTGCATTTTAAAACTCACTTGTCAACCTAGTATCTTGGTGTCAGTCAACACGAAGGTGATTTGATGTTAATTTGGGGGGAAGTAGATTGAAAAAGATTTCATATTGAATCCATTGCTTACCTTTTCTTAGATGCACAACAGTTATGTTTCTGCTTCTCAAACCAAGTAGGTGATGTGCAGGGTATGTTCCATGGGTTTAGAATCAGACGACATGGTGTTTCCATTCTCTATCCATTGAGCACTAGACCTGGGCTTGAACTATTAGCTTCAATTTTCTTAACATGGTGATTCCAGGTCTAATAAAGGATTTGGGAACGTATACATCGAATTCTAATTGAACCTATGGCAGGAGAAGAAAGTGAGTAACAGAGGTGCGTTGACCTCTCAGAAGAATCTGCAGTGGCCTGTGGAGGAAGGGCCACTTGTGTCTGCAGGGAAATGTTTCCCAGTCAGCTTGATTCATTGATATTCCCCCCAAGTGCTTTTCTCTGGCCCATCCATCCCTCGACTGTTTCTGATGTACAACTTCCCAGAAGCAAGAAGGAGACAAATGCAAAGTGGGATGTGGACCTTCCAGTGAATTAAAGCATCTGTCAGAATGATCAGTTCTAAATCGAAAAGTAAACTTAATTACAAAGAAGGAGAAACTCTTGTTGCTGCCATAATGAAATTCAGTTTCAAGTCTGACGAAAAGAAAGCTGTGCTGAGAGGCTCATAATTAAATGAGGGTGTAATGTCATCACGGGGATTTTATTCCGCATGCCTGCTTGTCATCATTTATTTGTTTATGTACTTCTCCCTCCCAAAATAGAAGCTATAGAATTGAGCACAGAAGTGATTTATGCCTGTGTGCTTTAATTAACCATATCCTGAAACATTCCCATCTGTATACTCCACCTGTCTGTATTAGAAATCCAGGGTTAGAGGCTGGGAAATGTCTCCTCTAAGCTTGTTTCCTGGTGTGGAAATTAAAGACCTGGCTGGCGAATAGCTCCCTGGAATTCTATCTAGACAGTGTAGATCATGTAAGAAGAGGCTGCAATGTGATTTGTGAGTGGATGCTAAGTTTGGAGGGAAGTTTGGTGGGTGTAGCCCCGAGATCTCATTTGATGAGAACACATATGGCCAGCAGTTGTCAAGATGGTTAAAATTCAACTGGCAGGACATTTTTTTCTAATTATTAAATGTTTTAAACATACTGGAAGAAACAGAGACTTAGCTATCCAGCACTCAGATTGAGCATATGTTAACATTTGGCCACATTTTGATGGACATTTCTTAAGGAAACACATTTTTACACTGTTTACACTTTGGTTCTTGTTTTTCTCAGACTGCTATTAAAATTAGGTAAGTGAAATTATTATGCCTACATAATGTTTTATATATATGTATTCACATACATTATGCAGTATTTTCTTACATATATATTCATTTATATACACAAAATGCTTCTATGTGGCCAGCAGGAGATATAGGAAGAATGCTTACTGCAACTTTGCTTAGAGTTGTCGAAAATTTAAAATAATCAATTTGGTCAATAAAGATTCATTAAAGTGACTTATCTGTACTGTGGGATATTTTATGGTATTTGGAAAGAAGACAGCTTATTTATCTGTACTAATAAAGTACATTTTGAAAATACAATTTTAAAGAAAAGTCAGACTTGAACTTTTAAGTGAATAACATCAGAAAAGGAGAAAGACAAGAATCCCTGCCCTGTCTCAGGGTTTGAATTTGGGGCAAAGACTCATAGCACTTCAATGACACTCCTAAGTTGTTCCTATGGTTAGGTATAGAAGAATGTGTATGGAGAACAATATTAGAAGTTAATAACTGAGTGGTAGGTGTGTTCACTGCCATGGAAGTGTCACTGCTTGAGGCCTTTCCAGTGGACACACAGGAAAATGACATACATTTTTCTAGCAGTCATGCATCCCACTATATCCCTGCTTCTGTTTTGATGTGTTGCATAAATGCTAAAAGGAACAAGAACCATACTCACTGGATCCTCTGGATGCCTTTCAACATCATTTTAGTTTCCTTGTTTCAGAATTTGTTACCTTTTACTCCATGCTTATCTGTGTCTTTCTCTAAAACTTTTATGGTTTTATAGCTTTCTGTTTTACAGTCAGGGGCATGATCTGTGCATCTGGTGTTAATTGTGAGTGAAGTTTGAGGCTGAGATAGAGGTCCTTTTCAAGTTTGTTTTTGCCTACAGATGTGCTCCAGAGCCATTTGCTGAACTGTTGGACTATCTATTCTGCCCTATTGCAGTGCTCTTTCAGCTTCTGGGCATCTCTCTGAAGGTCTGTTTTGGGGTACTCTGTGCTGACCTGTTGATCTGCATCTAAATCTCTGAGATTTGCACAGAATTTTGAGTTCTCTGGTCCAATGACAGGTCTAAAGCCAAGTAGATTAAATATACTAATTTATTCTTTGAAATATGTTTCTACTAGTTTTTTTGCCTTCCTATGTCAATTTTAGTCTAGCCTTGTCTACATATACAAACACATTTTTAAGGATTTTCATAAGAATTGTATATTGGAACAATTTAACTTTGTCAGTATACTGAAGGCTCTAAACTTGGTGTGTCTTTCATTTTATTTCTTTGATTTATTTCCTCAGTCTGTAGTTTTCTGCATATATATATATATATATATATATATATAATTTCTCTGTTAGACTTACATGTGAAATTTTCATTCAGAGTGACTATAAAAGACATTTAAATTTTTTGTGTTCCATGTTTATTCTTAATCTATATACATTGATTTTATACTACTTATCCTGTTCCTATAAAATTGATGGTCTCAGTAATTCTGAGAAGTTTATTTGTGCTTCATAAATACTTTGGAATTTTGTCTTAACAATCGACATCATCATCTTTATCATACCAAGACTTCTAGACCAGCAGAGCATAAGGTTACATGGACAGGAAGTCAGAATTTGACTGGTGTGTGGGTGATAGTATTACCACTCCCATTTCCACTTCTGCATTCTAGGACCCATGAAATAAGAGAAGCAGTACCATATATTTAATGCTAATTCAAGGGTATAGAGAATTTGGGGAACACTGCTAAAGCCCTGCAGGCTTTTGCTACCTAGTTGGCACTGAAAATGTGTCTTTAAAAGGAATTCCACTGTTCTTTTAAGCCAGCTATTTTAAGATGGTGGGAAACATGGTAAGACCAGTGAACTCTATGAGCATGAGCCTCCCGTCACTGTTCTCCGGCCATGATGTTCCAAGTGCTCCTTGATCAGAAGCAATGTTGTGTGAAGGTCAAGGCATTTTCAGGCATACAGATGGTCAACTTGGCGGGAGCAGTACAAGCAGGAAGGGAAAATTCACATGGAGAATAAGTGTCGCTGCCCTTTTCATAAAGGAAGGGGTCCAAGGTAGCCAACCAAGTTGCTGGCTGGTCACCCCAGGGAATGGTGTCATATCAGGGACTCAATATTGATCTCTGCTGCTGGAAGATTTAGCAGTCAGCATCAATGATGCCAGGTCAACCTTGGTGACTGGGGGTCCATGCTGTTGAGCTCATGCATAACTTCTTCCCTGCCACCATGGACCTACTGGGCAATGACAGGGATGGCCGTGGAAAGAGATTGGTGGCTCTCTTCAGAATGGCTCATCTTATCTATTTGATTATCAAAGATATCTTCTTCTAAATCATCTTTTGATAAGTGCATGGAACTCAACTTATCTTTATAGAACGTTCCCATTTGGAGAGATCTGAACTTTTGAGGTAGTATTTTACTTTTTGGCCATATTGTCAATTCTCTGGTTTATTCCTTGTAAAACTTCTTCATATTTGCTTCGATTTTCTATGTTAGAATCTTAAAACTTGATGTATTTTGGAGTCTATTCTTTTGATGTGGTTTATGGTTTTATAATTTCAAATGTGGAGTTTCTTTTTTTAGTCTGTGCTCTAAAGACAGTTTGCTTTTATATCTGCCAGTTATTTTGCCTCAATTAGCCCACCTTATAGAAAATTTCAGCTTTGTGTTTCATAGAACAGAAAATGCACTCAAAACCCCAACATTCCTGAGGGCTAATCTGAGAGCAGAGAGCTCTGTGCAGATTAGACAGTGCTCTCTCATAGAGACGGTAGAGTTCCAGTTTCCTTTACCTTATGATTGAGGCTTTGGTCCTTTGAAGGTACAGTTACATATGAACATAATACTTCCTCCTCTTCCACTTCCTTAGGCCCATTCCCATGCTCTATCCACCCCACCCAGCACGTGAACTAATCATAACTCTAAGTACCCGATGGATCACTTGTGGCTTCACTGACCTTTTGAAAAGCCTGAGCCACTCATTTATTTGGTTCCTTGAAACTAATTTCAGTTCCTAATTATTTCAGCCCAAGGTTTAAAGTTTTGTTTTTCCTTTGTGTTGGTTTTGAGTTTTCTAGCATTTTTGTGTATTCTATAGAAAATGAGTTTTTAAAGACATTTTGTTTGCTATGTTGCCAGAAATTATATCCAGTTTAATACAGTTGTGTATTGCTCAATCATAGAGATATGTCCTGAGAAATGTATGCACCCTATGCTATGTCAACCTCACAGAGAAGACCAGTACAAAGCTAAATGGTATAGTTCATGACAGCTTGGCTAAAGGACCATGATTATGTATGGATGGAGTCCATCATTATTGGAAACTTAGTCATGTGGCCCCTGACTATAATAAATTTCTGCTCAACATTTACATTTGCAACCATGCTAAAATATGTTCACAGTGAGTCACTGTCAAGGGCAAGGTTCCAGTATTATGAGTAAAATAAGGTATTTTTAGGTAGAATAATTAGTCAAAATGTAGGTTGACCCACTAATGAGTCCAGCACTTAGGAAGTGTCAAAACTCTCAGCTAGAAGGAACAATTGGTGAGGATCCAGTCAGCAGTAATTTCAAATATAGCATACTGTTATGATATATGGAAAAGAGAGAGAAGAGAAAATATTTAATAATGGGAAAACTACACTATCGTGATGAATATTGAGTATCATAGAGAAGTCAAGTAGGTACCTGGACACTTGGATTTGGGTACGTGGTCTCACAGAGCTAATTACATTTTCTGTGCTTCAGTTCTTTCACCTGAAACTTTCACAAAATATTTGTTGTAAAGCCCTGTTATATGCAGTGAGTTGGTACATATAATTTGCTTAAAATGGAGTCTGGTACATTCTTTTTTGAATTATTTGTTCATTTATTTATTTAAATCAATTTATTTTTTAAACAATTTTATGCATGTATATAAAGCATTTTGGTTCCATTCAGCTACCCTCCCATTACCTTCTCTTGTCTCTTTCCAGTCATGTAAAGCCCCCTCCTCTGCCCAACTAGTCACCCTTCTTCCTCTTCCTCCTCTTTTTCCTCTTCTTCCTCCTCCTCCTCCTCCTCCTCTTCTTCTTCTTCTTCTTCCTCCTCCTCCTCCTCCTCCTCTTCTTCTTCATCTTCATCTTCCTCCTCCTCCTTCATCTTCTTTTTTGTGACCCAACAGTTTTTCTTTCTCAAAATGTGAGGATTAATCATTTTAATTCAGGCCATTTATTGATAGCAATATTTGCTGATTGTATTTCCTTATACATATTCTCTATGTGTATCTTAGGAAAATACATTATTCATATGCTATGAAATGTTGTTTGCATTTCACCCCCAGGATTGCCTGTTTGAAGATGGGTGGGGAGATTATTTACTGGAACAAAACTGGCTAGTAAGTATACCATTGAAGAAAATGACTCCTTCCCTAGCAACCATTACCTGCCAATAGCTCCTCGGGGAGGGACAGGGCCCATGGTAGTTTGATTCAGGTTTCTCTCTTGGACTTAATGTGTTCTGAGTGTCTGAGCCCATCTGATGGAAGTTTTAGAGTTGAACCTTTTTGGGTGTGTGTTGTTGGTGTCAGGCTTATGGGGGTGATAACTGACTTCCCCTTGCCAGTGTTTGGAATATCTTCTTCCAGCTGTTCATAGTGCTGTGGCGGAGGTGATGTCCACCCTCTGCTCATGCCATCATTTTCCCTGCCATCATGGAGCTTCCCCTTGAGTGTTTAAGCGAAAATAGATCCATTCCTCCCACCAGCTGCCTTTGGTTGGGTTCTTTTCTGTGCAGTTATGAGAAAGCTGACTACAGCAGGCTCCTGAGCCCCTCCCTTGTCCATGCTGGGCCATTGACTGTGTAGATCTTGTACAGGTCATGTGCAGGGAACTGTAGCTGCTATGAGTTCATGAGTACAATGTCATTTCCAGTGGGAAATTATTTTAACTATTTCTTAGGTATTCCTATTTTTAAAATTTTTTAAAGCTCAGCACTGCACAAGACAGCATACATACAAAAATTACAAAAATGGACTCCATCCCCTGCTGCCTGAGCTTTCAGTCTATCAGTCTTCTGAGAGGGCAATCTGGACTATCCGTTACCTGTATATAACAAGGTGATCAGTCAAACTATATTAGTGCATTAGACATAACATCCAGGTAGCCGAGAAGATAAATTAATTCTTTTCCCTGCGGTGAAATAAGGCAGCAGCTCACATTTGGGAAGACGATGATAAATTTCCTTTGTGTCATGATAAATTTAACACCCTTTTGGAGATGACCATCAGGCACTTAGAGAGGTGGGTCTGAAGATATTAAGGACAGCTTGAGTTCTTTGTGAGCTCCACATTTTTGATTTAAATGTATTTTCCGTCCTGGATTTCTTTGACACTGCTGTTATTATGCAGAATTAATCACAAGGTTTGTGAGCAGGCTGATGAATGCAAGACTGAACATAGCACTTGCCCCAGAACCCCACAGACTGCCTTGAAAGGGCAGCCTGGCTTCTTTTCTGTTTCTTGCACACCCCAAACCCAGTGAGGCTGAAAAATGGCTAATGTGCTATTGTCCTCCAGTTGGATACAAAGGACATGAGAATTACTTCCAATGAACATTGACTTTCTACTTTATAGAGCTAAAGCCTTTGTGCTCGGGACTTGCTCAAGCTTGTCCTTTTAATGAAACACTTGGTTGAAACACTTTTATCATTAAAAAAGGTAATAATGAATTCCCTATGAGGCCACAGGAAGGGGGTGGAAGGTTAATCCATGTTAGGGAACGGAAAACAATTCAACCACCACAGTCAATGACTACAGATTTCCTTTGTTCTCTGTGAAGTCTTCCACTGAAGTTTTAACACCTTTCTCTTCCTGTTCTGATAGCATTACACAAGGCCTAAATGAGAGGCATATAACTAGTCTGAAATCTGATTTTCACACAATGTTAGCACTGCTGATGGATGCCTATAGCACTGGGATTCATCAAAGACTGAACTCTCCTCAGAAGAAGGCCTTTTATCTGATTCTGCTTCTTTGAGACCTGAACTTCCACGTTCACTTGCAGCTATAAAGTGACAAGACCAATTCTTCCAACCACTTGCACAAATCTGTCCCATCACCATAATCACATTTACCTGTGATTGCTCACCATTAATTAAACTATAGTGTCCTAGTCAAGCTCAATGGTGATATTACTTCACATGGGAACTTTTATGACTTGGCTTTCCTGATTACAGCCCTTCAGTTCCTTAATGTGAATGGAACATGTAGTCAAAAAGAATGCCCAGTTTACCAATAAGGAGTGGGCAGCTTCAATATTGTAGGAATAGAAATGCCTGGACAATATTGGGAAGATTTGGTTTCTTTCATGAAATAGATACTGTGGTACTCTGGAGGCTAATTAATTTCACCCAAGAACATACCCTCCCCTAGCGGTAAGTCACAGAATGCAACCATTTTTCATATCCCCAAAGTACACATTGCTATGCTCACTACACCTAACACAGTTTTGTGGGGATTAATGAAACACAATAAAGTTCACACAATGACCTCATGTTAAGAACCCATGGTTGTATGTATTTTTCATGCAGAATTTACTGGGATCCAAAATTTAAGAGTTCAAGTGTTTTACTCACAATGGTATTGCAGGATTTCTCTGACATAGCAAAGTGAGCAGACCATCATAACACAGAAGACCCGAGGATAAATACATGATGCGATAAGAATTTGCTGGAAGGTTACTTATAAATGGTCTTGGGTGGTGTGGTGTCAGGATCGATGGACTAGAGCAAGAATGCCTTGATTTTTACTTGAAGTAAAATTGGTGGAGGATGGATGCATCCTCAGCAAATGGAAAAAAATGTGTGCTAGCCTGTTAGGTATGTGATCACACTGGTGTTCAAAGAAATAAGCTATAAGTAGGTGTAAAGGACTCAGGCCAGAAGGCTGAGTTTGAAGTATACCTTTTGGGTCATAAGAAGCAATTTGGAATTTTACCCCAAGAGTAAGCAACAATGTTCATAATAATCTAGGCTTAGTGTGAGAAACAGGCCAAAGGATACCCAAGAGCAAAGAAAGCCTCGTCAGCATGATATGGTGTCAATGAGCCTGGATACTGCTCAGATTGGCCAGATGGAAGCCCACATGTCCCATTGAGGGGTAATATCTGGAAAAAAAATTATAACCATTGTCCTTCATTTTTTTCAGTGACTGAAGAGCAGGCCTGGGGATGGCTCAGCAGTACTTGCTTGGTAAACATGAGGGCCTGTGAGGTCCCGAGAGTATTCTGCAGTCCACCCATAACACCCACATAAAGAAAAGATGAAAATGCTGGGTGTAGACACATGCATCTGTAATCCTAAATGGGACAAGACTGGAGAATCACTGGGGTTCAGCTGGTCTGAGCAAAAATAAAATAAAGCAGTTCCAGGTTTAATGAGAGACTGTCTCAAGGAGACATCCATTCTCTCTGTCTGTCTCTTTTCTATCTCTACTTGAAAATAAATAAAAATAAATATTTTTTTAAAAACAAAGTGGAGAATATTCTACATCACCACTGGAAAGTTGTTGGGGTGAGTGAGTGAGTTCAGAAGTGGAACGTGCTTGGCTCAGTGTTGAGGAAAGCAGTTCCTGTCGATCCTTTGTATCATCCTCTGCAGCAGCAGCATTCAAGGAGAAGGTGTCACTATGTAACAGTTCCGGACAATAATTGACAGTCCGTGGTGCCTGCTTCGATGTGCAGGTAAGAGGTCTATGCAGGTGGACTTAGGGGTTCCTACCTTGAACATTTAAATGAAAACGTCATCATCAGCATATAGTTTAAGGGATAGGAGATGATTTTGAACATTTAACGAGAAAACAGGATAGTAGGCTACAGACTTGGACTTTACAATCCAAATCACACACTGACTTAGAGCCACGGACTTCTTGAATCTGTCATTCATAAATGCCAATCTAAAGATAGCTCACACTTTTCCAGTACACTTACGTGATCTGTGTGGGATTTCCAGTACACTCACGTGATGTGTGTAGGGTTAAAGAGTCAGGAGCTCTGATGTGTATATTGTAGGTGGAGCCAAATTGAAGAACAAAGGGAATTTTCAGCCCAAACACGTAGCGAGAATGTGAAGGAATGAAGTGCCACTTTCCCTTTGATCAGCCTTCTAGTCAACACTGCTCTGTCCATCATTTTACCTCATGATTCAGGCTTCAGCTGAGTATCATCGCAGGTAGCTAACACGTTTATAGTCAATGAACCACTTAAACCACATTCTGCGTGCCCTAGGAGACTTAGATGGAGACAATAGCTACATGTGATCTATTGACTGTGTCTTATGCATCTGGAGCAAGTTTCCTCTAAAGGCGCCACATTTCTGGAGTTGCCTTGTTGCCTTGTTCTCTCTGCTCTGCTCAGCCCACCCCACCCCGCCCTCCCCTGCTGCTTGGAGTAACTTCACTGTCTTTGTTTTACTAAGGCAGGAGCTGATAAGACTTGTTATTTTTTTCCTCCAAATTAAACAGACACCCCCCTGTGGTAGTTTGAATAATGTCCCCCAATAGAATTTATAATGATTGTGTTATTAAATTGTAAATTATCTCCAGCCAGTTCTGGCTGGAGGGGGTGTGTCACCTTGGCCAGATCCTAGGGTTTAGCCCTAAGGTGTTTCTGGGGTAGGTCTGGAATTCTATCTTTACATATGCAAAAAGCACTCTGAGCTCAAGCCTGGAGTTTCTCTTGTTTTGCTAGTGGGGATGTGCTTGAAGAGATGGAGTTATTGTCAAGAGATTTCATCATGCTCCTCAGAGCAGCATACACCTTAATACTTATGGATTATTCAGTCTTGGAATTTTCCATTTAAGTATCTTGGGCCTGGGTGGCTGAAAACACAGAAAGTGAAATGTTGGATACAAGAACTCCTAAACTGTGTGTTAAAAGTATTTTCTCTCTCAACCCTGGATTTTTTAACCTTTGGTGACTATAGATAGGCTAGGTACTTTGTTCATGATGGTCTCTGGATATTGTCACAGAGGGAGTAAGGATGGTTAGACAGGTGTACACACACTATGTATACAGTGACATGAAGTGTTCACCATAGCCTCATGATCCTGTATTTGCTACTACAAAAGAAGCAAATAGAAATGTCCTTTTCCAATAAAATGTACTTTCATGCTGTTATGCTTCCTGTCTCCCCTTTACCATTCACCTTTCATTTTATTTGTCTTAGAAACAGGTTTCACTATGTATCCCAGGCTGGATTGCACTTCATGATCACCCTGCCTTAGCCTCTGGGGTGCTGGGAGTACAGGCATGTGCCACTATGCTCGGCTCTTACTCCATTTCTTTTCTCCTCAGTGGCCAATGAGCATATCTAGAATAAATGAGTCATCAAAGGAAAGTTACAGATCTGGTCATGAGCCAGTTAAATTCCAAATGTAAATAATAATTAAAATGATATATGGACAAGTAAGTCCAAGCAAGCAATAAAAAAACTCATAGCTATGCTTTTGGACCCCATAAATTATGTCTCAAATTCCATCCTGATTTAAATGATTTATAATGGCTTCTATAGTAATTGTATGATATTAACTTCTGACTTTGGAAGTGCATTATCTCTACAGACTAACAAGACTGATTTTGTAAAATGTGATTCTGTTTTCATA
>PVHP010012824.1:0-41980 GCA_004024765.1 Zapus hudsonius
TTCTGTAGTAGATACATATTCCCAGTTCCCTATATTACCTGACCACATACTTGTTGTTCCAGATAACCTTATGAATATGTGAAAGATAGCAGGAGTCCATGGAGATACCTGCCAACTCATAAACACATAAGCCTTTAACACGCAGCTATTGGACACATGACCTTCATTAGGTTAATCCTCTTAGTGGATTCTCACCCTGGCTTTATTCATTCATTGGAGATAGAGGTTGATTGAACACCTCCCAGGAGCCAGGCACTGCGCCAGTAAATACAGCCATAAAGTCAATTTATCCTGAACCAGAGGGCAGAGTTTCTGCACTCAAGGTGTGTGTGCAGAGAGAAGAAGGAGATGGAAGCGAATAATCAATTATAAGATATGAAACGGTACAGATGAGGTTAACTCAGCATACAGCCTGCAGAGCAGGGAGTAGGAAAAATGATTCTTGGGAGAGGACAGTGTGTGAGCTCTACAAGTCAGGGATAAACTCACTCAGTAAAGGAGAAGAACACATGCAGGTTCTTTGAGTCAAAGCCATTTACCTGAGAAGGAGAGAGGGCAATGGGAAAAGACGCTTAGCAAGAGGTGACCACAGTAATAAGAGCAATAGTTGCTGCAAACGATCCTATTGGCTTTAACTAGTTTCACTGACAGCAACCATGAAGCAGGTGGCCTGGTTATTCCCATTTCACATAGGAGATAATAGGCCATAGAATAACACAATAATTTTCTTTGGGACACAAAGATAGATAAGAGGAGGAATTGGGGTTGGAAGTCAAGTTGAGTGTTTAATTTTCTATCACTGCATATAGTTTGGCCTCTCCTCTGGGGGTATCAGGAACTAGAAGACAAATTTCATTTTACTCTGAAGGACAGAGAGTCATCAACTAGTTTGAACCAACAAACTGCTCGTAAAGCTCTCCAAATATCAGAATTAATTGGCTGCAGTGTGCAGACCAGACTTAAATGGAGGAAGACTGCAAAGCTAGAAGCCAGTGAGGGTTTTGCTCAACCCTAGTGAATGGGTTGACTGAAGAAAGTACAATGGGGACCCACCTCAGCGATAGTACCACCTCCTCTGCCAGGCGTCTACAGGCAAGGGAGGCTCTCGTGTCACTCACAGAGCTTTCCTTTTCCATCTTGGAGTAGGGCTGCTGGGGGTAGAAACGATGACACTTGACAATGTGTGTAATTCCTAATAGGCTGAAAGCTTTGTAAAGGTGGAGATGATTTTGGAGTAATATTCCCCCAATTCCAGCCAAATGACCAGAAGATAAATGTGTCATACTCTTAGTGTTTCAAACATGACTGAGTTAATTTGAGTTGAACATTTCGAGAAGAAATTTTAGTAAGCCTCAAGGTGAGGGAAACCTGTGTAATTTTCACACAAGATAAATTTCTCCTCTGTGATATCATGTATTTTCCAAATACTAATTGCCAGGGGACTGAATTTTTAGCAGATATGTTATTAAGATTAAGGTCAGAGATATTTGATCAGAAGAAAATTATCTTCAACAAAGAGAAGGGAGATATTCTTTTATTCAATGTCGTTTTTGTTTTGTATTTGGTTTGGGTGAAAGGTATTTTCTTTTAATTGAAGTGATAACTTTTATTTGTCTGTGATTCTATCAAATGCTTCTTTTCTTTTTTAAAATATCTTTATTGTCAAAAATTAAATGCACTGTATGAGCAAATCTTGTCATGGTGATTTGATGTGTGTGTGGTGCTGGTGGTGGGGGTGGTGGGTGTAGGGCATAGTAGGACATTTTGCTGCAAAAAAAAAAAAAACACCAAACACTTGTATGGAAGGCATGGAAATTGAACCTCAGCCAGCAAGCTTTGCAAGCAAGTACCTTTAAGTGCTGAGCCATCTTCCCAGGCCCTGGGTGGGAGTTGGTGCAGAAAGTTTCTAAGCTGTTTACATAGCATTGCAATTTCAGTGACTGTTACTTTTCTCTACACTGCAATCAAACAAATAAGCAATAACAACAATAAAAATTGGAGACAGCATTTGATTTATTTACATATGGTCCAATTAAGATTCATGCTTTTGTCTGTTTATACCATAAAATAAATTTTACTCAGTTTACAATTCTCTCTTCTTTGTGTGAGCCAAATGATTATAAATTGTAATTGATTAACTCTTGATTCTGAGTTTGATTTTGGATACACAATATAAACAATCATTAAGGGAGGATTAATTTGGTTATACCAGATGGATTCCAATCTGTTTTCCAAGTTTATTACAATTCTCATTTTCTTACAAAACCAGAAGATGGAACAGTTTCCAGTGTCCTTGGAAAGGCAGCAGTGCCCTCATTCTTGGTTTGGGCATTTGTCAGGAACCAAAATAAAAGGTGGGTACCTTAGCAACTACCAAACATGGTTTCTTCAATGTCTTACTCTTATTAAACATCTTTTCTACAAATCATTGATTTTATTTCATCTCAAATGAGAAACTGAGTTGATCTTGAAAGTGTATTACACATGAGTTTTCTGAGAAAATTATTTTCAATTTGCAATCATTTAAAAGATATTTCTGATACTAATTTTATGACATATTAAATATGTAAAGTTTTCTGGATTTCATATGCTAGATGTAAGTTTTACAAAATTTCAATTCCACATAAGAAAACAAAGAATTGCCTCAGAGTAGTTAACTGGAAAGTCCATTTCCTTCTGCCCCTTCCAATGGATCACCATTTAACAGAAATAAAATATTTCCATTACTTGTCTAAGGAACTTTTTACCAAGACAAAAAGATCTCAACAGGAACTTAGTCCAGATGGGTTGTTTCCAAGATTAAGGCAGAAATGGAAAGAGAAGTCAATAGAGAAAAAAGTCAGTCTCAAATGGAGTTACCATAAAAACTTACCACCACCCTGGAAAAGTGTGCAGGAGATCCTAAAAAAAATCAGCTGAACAGATACAGAGAGAGGCCAACTAAAATGCAAGCTGTCACACAGAAAAGTCCAGAAATGAACCGGAAATATATAGAGTCATTGCAAGAACAATAAGGATAAGGGATGCCCACAAAAGGCAAAAACCATGAAATGAAACAGATACAGGTGGTAAGATAGTGACAGAAGCAGAAAAGATAGGCTTCACACCAAAATGGGATCAAAAAACATACACAAAACACTAAAGGCAACCAAAATGAAAAGAAAAGAAGGTGAAAAACTTTACAAGAAGTTCAAAAAAATCAATTAATTGAAGTACAGAGGCAATAAGCCATGCGCCTGCATTGTTTGAGGAATTAGACATCAGCCAGAGTCTTTGGAAAGTGGAGGAAAAAAAAAAGTACAAAGATGCCTACAGAAAAGGGACCAGATTGTGGAAGCTGCAGGTCTGTGGGAAGAGGTCTTAGATGTTGACATCTAAGACAGGTGAGAGAAGTCTGCAAGCCATGGCCCAGGCAGGCTACCGAGTCAGCAGGTGGCTGGTGATGAGCTGTGCAGGTCTCTTCCTTGACTCCGAATCAATGGATCTGTCTGGAAACAGAGGCTCTGAACACAGGATGATTTGGGCAAGGTCTCAAAATAGACAGTTTCATTGTGATGACTATAGTTTGGGGGGAAGGGGCACTCCCACTGACATGATGCATGTGGATGCTGGTGCATTACAGAATAGTCTATGATTCATAGCAGAATTCTCCCCAAAATAAATCATCTGGTTCAAAATGTCACTCCTGAAGCTGCTGAAAAGCACCAGGTATAGTCTACTCTCACAAGGAACAAATCTTTCTGTCCACAGGCAAATTAAAATTTATCCTCTCTAATAAAGAGCCAAGAATATGCATACCAAACCTCCAAAACTTTCTATCCTTGTCATTTGGGGGGTTGAAAGCAAGCACTGCAAGCAATCTGTGGCAGCCTGGTAGGAGACATTCATCCTGTTAAATGGAACACTTCTGGTCACATAACTGGCCCTTTTGTTGTGGGTAAGTAGAGGTCTACAGGAAAACAGTTGCCCTAGCCTTTGTGAGTTTGACAGTTAACTTTTTAAGGATTAAAAAATGGAAAGGGAGACCAGGTGTGGTGGTGGACACCTTTCATCCCAGCACTTGGGAGGCAGAGGTAAGAGGATCACTGTGAGTTCGAGGCCAGCCTGGGACTACAAAGTTCCAGGTAAGCCTGGGCTAGAGTGAGAGCCTACCTCGAAAAAAATGGGGGGGGGGGAGACACAATCACTAGAAAGTTATTGTCCTTCTAGTATGTGTTAACTGAGAAAATGCAGAGTATTAAAATTTGTTTTATTAAAATATGTTATTATCTATTCTAATATGGAAGTCCTTCAGCTTTCTTTAAATAATGTCTATGTATACCTATGTATTGATACAAATTGTGTGAATTGGCCTTTATGGGGATTGCTGCTTTTTTGCCACAAATCTTGTAATTTGTCAAAAGAATTTGCACATTAGATACTTTAAGATGTGGGTTTGAAGATCTAAAATCCGTGATCCAAGTAAAGTACATTTTCATCTGAATTTGTTCCCAGAAGGACACTCCTGTGAGAGCTAGGTAACCATCATTTGATTTAATGTAATTTATAACTTAATATAGCTGCCTCATCATCTAATAAGAAAACCCATCCACCACAGAGAAGATCGAGATCTAAATTTAAAAGACAATATCTCTTTAGATATAAACTGTGTTTTGTCCTTTCTAACTTCTCCCTAAGCTAATTATACCAGATCTACATCTCAAATACACCATATCCTGAACTACCATCTTTACCCAAGTCACCAGCATCACCAGCCAAGCTACCTTCCAAATTTGTCTGTGGTCTTTTATTCTGGTCCCTTTCCCACAATTGTTTCCCATTCAGCAACCAGAGGTCTACTTTGATAAACTTTCATGTTATTTGACTGCCTTTCCCAAAACATTCCAATTTACCATCTTAAAGGTCCTACATGGTCAAGTTCCTGTCTCTGTGTCCTTATTTTATTCCCTCAATCACTTCCTTCTTTCCAAATACCCTGGCCTCCTTGACATCCAGCTAACATATTCTCATTTCATGGCCTGAGTACTTGCTCTCCCCTTCTCCCAGTCTACATAAGCTGATCTTCCCTTTTATTTAGGCTCCAGAAATGTCCACCCAAACATCTCCTCAAAAGTAGTAGATATGATTCTCCCACTGTTCTCTACCTGTGTATACCAATTCAGTAGCCTACACATCATCAGCCATTATTTTATAGAATCAGATACATCAAATACACTCATTTTGAGGCAGGTTATCATATAGGCAGGCTGGTCTTGAACTTTGTAGCCAAGGTTGACCTTGAAGTTCTGATCCTCCTCCTCTCTGTACCTCCTGAGTGCTGGGATGACAGGTATGTGCCACTATACCAGGTTTAATCAGTGCTGGGGATCAAACTCAGGGCTTCATGCATGCTAGGCAAGCACTCTACGTGGAGTGACATCCTCAGACCTCTATCATACATATTTTGTTTTCCTGGGTTAGCATGCCACTTACATGCGGACAAGTATATTTGTCTATTCATTACTATATCCCTAGTATGTAGATAATATATCTCACGACATGTATAACTATTACAAAAGATGCTCAGCTAATATTTGTTTGAGAAATGAATGAATAAATACAGAAACATAAGACCTCTGACAAAGCAGAAAGTAAATACAATTGATAACAGCTATGTTTGCAAATAATGAGGCCACAGCCTGCCTTATACTACCCTAGGTATTATTACTGAAAATCAAGTAATGGATACTAAGTGGTTTCAATGGTTTCGTGTTCATAGAAGGCTTCTTATGATATCCTAGGGAAAGCTGGCTTGTCAGACTATCATGACCTCACTCTTCTCATATGAATGAGCTGTGCATCTTCCATCTCTTCATTTCTTGTTCCCTTTCTTCTTCTCTTGCTTTCTTTTCTCCTTCCCTTCCCCTGCCTTCTACTCTCTTTCCCATTTATTTCTCTTTTTACCGCATACTCCCATGCCTTCTTTCAAACACATTTTTCATTCCTTTGTCCTGGCCATCTCTCCCCAGTGATCATTCATCTTGCCTACACCTATTCTTCCTCTGGAGACAGCTACACTAGGAAAGAATGAAAGTTTCACCCAGAGTGGACACACAATAAAAAAGGAAGAGGAGAATCCCCCCCCCCAGGACCTTGTGAATGTGGACAAAATCTTGGGCAGCTCCCAGATCCATGGGTAAATTAAAACACCTTCTTTAGGCTTTTTCAGTATCCCCAAATCTCCCTGCCAATGACTCTACACACTGTCAACATCTCAGCAAACTATGGCTCCCCCCACCCCACTGGAGAAACCTGGCAATCATTTAAGTCTGTACTTGTGTTCCCTCTCATCTGTCATTTCCCAAACACCAGTCATTTATACTGCAGTAAACAGTACATTAGCCACCAGACAGTTCCTAATCTGTCATCTCTTTTGTTTGATCCACTCTATCTATTCAACGAGGAACTGCTTGAAAAGACTTCCCCTTGCTAATGAGGAGTCCCACATCTAACCTTGCCCAAAGTTTGTTCTTTAGCAGAGAGGGAGTAGGAAGCTGCAAAACTGGAGTAACCTCCTTGCTGGGAAAGTTCCTGGTCAACACTGCAGTTTAGATAAAAAATTTCAAGAAAACTCAAGGACACCACCAAAATTCAGAAACACTCCATGTGACCGCGCAATGCTAGAGGGAGTCATGGGATTTCAGTATCTTACGTTACCTGGCTAGCCATGCTGAAACTAGAAGTATCTGACATCTCTGAAGACAGAAATGGGTGCCATGTTTTCCAAAAGCCAGAGGAGAAAAGTATCAGGTCTATTCCTCTTTCTGCCATCAACTCCGGACACACATTAGCATCCCAGTGAAAGCTTTCATTGAACGACCACTTAATATATGTTCTAGGACAAGCAGCATAACTTATTCTGAAACATCTTCACAAAAACTCTACCAGGAGCTAGGGAGATGGCTCAGCAGATAAAGTGCTTTCCACCCCAGCCTAAGGACCTGGGTTTGTATGCATGCACAGAAAAAGCCAACTGGGATGGCGCACACCCATTGCCCTAGCAAGAGGGAAATAGAAACAGGTCATCACTGAGGACTTGCTCGGTGGCTGGTCGAGACATGTGGATGACCTTTGGCTTCCGTTGCAGACCCTGTCTCAAAATATAAGGTGGAGAGCGATTGAAGAAGATAGCAATGCCAATTTCTGGCTCCACACGCAGGTGTCACATGTTCCTGAGCACCTGTATACACACATGCACCTACAAACAAACAAATACACACACCCACACTCATACATAGATGCAGAAATAATTCTCGGAGCCCCAAATATGGTGTCATATTAGGGCCGGAGGATTGTGAGGAGTCAAAGTTAGCCTGGGCTACACAGCAATACCAGCAGGTTGGGGACAGGGAGGAGCGAAATGGAGGTTCAATCACAAGATTTGCTTATACAATGTATCTAATTATTAACAATAAATAATATTAATAAATTAAAAAGACCCTCTATGTGATAGACCCATTACAGAGAACACAAAAATGAGGACCTGGCTTAAGGCCAAGGAGCCAAAGCTAATACATAGTAACCAAGAGCTTGTGTTCCAGTCTAATTCATTCCAAAGATAAAGGCTAAGCTAAAATAAGCTCTTAATATTACCTTAGGTGGTGTGGATAGACCCATATATAGTCTCACATGGAATTAATTAATAATTCCCTTAATTCTCTTCCTCAGAACACAGCACAGCAAAGGAAGATAACATATAGACATTCTTCTCCAGAGCTGGGATTTTATGACCCTGTGAGTTTCACCTAAATCTACATAGTAATCTGGTGGCTTGGCCTCTAACTAAAGTGGACATTACATTCTGGAAACCTAAATTCAGACTGCCCTATATATTCTGTGGTCATATTTCAGGCAAGTGACAGACAGCTAACTGCTGTCACCCAGCCACCACCATCAAGTCATATTAACCTGCAGCGTCATTGTACCCAGCAAGTGGAGGTAGCAGGCCTGATTCTAGGTCCAGTCCTGAGTCCCCAAGCCATGTAGTCTCCCAGCTGTTGCCTTGTCTGTTTTTGCTTTGTTTCCTAAAGATAGTCATTTAACTTCCCGTCATCTGGAGCCCCTAATTGCCACAACCAGATGGAAGAACTCACTGCTGGGTGAATGGGAGACTATTTCATTCTGTGACATTGACTGAGAGGAACCATGTCCCCATAGGAGAATTCTGATTGAATCACTTGGTTACTATTCCTCTCAACATCTGGCAAGGTTTTGCTTTTCGTTTTATCGAAAGAAAAAGAGGAATTTATGGCTTTTTAATACATTTCAAATAAATATACATACTAGTAAAGATCTTAATTAAAATTCTACAGATATGGGTTTCTGTGCCAAAAAGTAGTATTTTTAAAGGCATCTTATTAAGTAAGGTACATGAAAAAAATTGTTATACAATTGTGGAAAATAGAAATAGAGTGGGCTAATTATGTTCTCTGCTACTTAACTATGTATGTTTCCATATATATATATATATATATATATATATATATATATATATATATATATATATCTTTTTCTGGAATCATGCATGTCTTACACACATGACTTTCCTGTGCTAATTGGATCTCATTCGACCTTTCCCTCCCACGAAGTCACACTTTGTTCTCAGGGTTCCTGTGTGTGTGATTGTGGTGATGGGGCTGCAGAGTTAAAGGAATCCACACATTGTTATTGATCCTCCTTAAACACCTGAGATGTGTGAGTTATTTTCACATACCTCAGTATCCATGGGTCAACACTTTTCTGAACATCTGAGAAGATTTTCCTCCTGCTCTTAATTACAAGATAAATAAACTGCAAACACTTCAGCAATTTTGTTCCTGATATTTGATATCATCTCTACACCATTCAGAGTTGGGCAGGGTGGAAGGGATGAACCAGAATTTGCTGAGCACCTTCCCTATGACCCATAGGAGGGGGTGGGCTCCACCTCCTTGAATTTTCACCATAACTCTAAGAGGCAGTGTTACTATTATTAAGGTATTTGATAAGCAATCCAGTAGAAATATCAGTAGCATTCCCAAGACCACATGGCATTAGGAGGCATGTTGCTACTTAATAACAAAGCAATCTGACTCCAATCTTCACAGGAATTTTCACTGCAATGTCTCTAGAAAAAAAGAAAAAAAGGAAGGGCTGGAGAGATGGCTCAGCAGTTAAGGCATTTGCCTCCAGTGCCTAAGGCCCTGGGTTCAATTCCCCAATACCCACATAAGCCAGATCCACAAGGTGGTGGCCCTGATGCTCTCTCTCTCTCTCTCTCTCTCTCTCTCTCTCTCTCTCTCTCTCTCTCTCTCTGTATCTCTGCTTGAAAATGAATAAATAAATTTAAAAGAAGAAGAAGAAAAGCATTATCTGGCTGTGAGGATTTACTCAATAACTTTTGCTCTAGCTAATCACTTAATACATAACAAGTTAATATCATTTCTTGAACACTTCTGATCAGTCCTGCTCCCCTATAGAAACTTAAAATCCCAAACTCAATTTCCTTGTTTCCCTTACAGTTAGGGGTACCATGTCCTACAACTCCTACCAATTTAGCTTCAGTAAATAACATCTTCTGTAAAATAAACTGTTTCTATTGAAGTACTATATAAAAAGGACCATTTTTATAATCGTTGGCAGTTAGGCAAAGTGATCGAGAAAGGAGAGATCAATACACTAGAAGAAGGAAGGATAAATTTCACGGAGAGGGAAATCGAGCTGGATATGTTAGCTGCATAGAAAAGAATGAGAGGCAAGTATGCTGTAACGGAACATCCATGGCAGGCTTGAGGCATGTGAACTTAGCCACAGAGATGATGAAAGTTTGGATAATTGAACTGGGGTAAATTATACTGCAAAGTCAGCGCTCAGATCCCACCTCAAATGTCATGGAGAGTCTTGAACAAAGAGACATCAGCAATGTGCAAAAGCAATGGTGTCTGTATCAAAACATCCGAGAGTCCTGTGTGAGATTGGATGATGTGAGAGTCAGCCAGAGGATGGCAGACCAGCAGAAAAGTGGAAGAGCTGAGATACAAAAATAAATAAATAAATAAATAAATAAATAAACAAACTGTCAAGGAAAGTACTGGGTTAGGCACTGTCGTAGTCAGGCACACGCCACTGGGATGAATCTTCAAACCAGACAGAATTTGGGGGAGGAAAGTATTTATTGAAACTACAGATTGAGGGGAAGTTCCATAACAGCAAAAGAGGCTGGCCCTCTTTCACAGGTCCCAGCATAGAGAAAAACCCATCACGTACACCATACACACAGAAGAGCAAACAGGCAGGAGAGCCAAGGAGAGAATTTCTTCCCCTTTATATAGAATTAGGGTGGGGGTCTTACAACCCTTCCCCAGACTTAATGGCTTCCTGAGTCTCCGGAATTTCCTTCCTGCACTGCCCACACAGAAAAGGATGTTTACTTCTAGCTTCTTTGAGCTTCTTTACATCCTGCCCCCTACTGAGAGGCTACCTTCCTGTAAACTTCCTCAAAGACCCACCCAAGAGTTACTAAAAAGGTCAAGTTGACAACGAAACTTGACCATCACAGGCAATAAGTAACAGATGACAGAGTTTGCCAAGATGGAATATAAATAAATAAAAGGAAATGTAGTCTCTAGCAGAGGAGAATGGTGAAAGGTTTCAAGAAATACTGAAAGGAGACCATGCTTCACAGACAGACCAGGGAACAAGTCATTTTCCACTTAAACTGAGGGGATACCTTGCACGCATCAATTTTTTTGCCTGTCAAAAACAGAGACTTATACTTGTATCTTTGGACTGTTGTAAAAGAAATGACATACTAAAGAGTTGCTGAACAAACACTGTGATTTCCATTATTATTATCAGATGGAGAAAGAAGAAAGAGCAAGACTTTTTCATATGCTGGAGAATCTGAGAGGATACTGACATTAGAAGCTCAAACATAATAAGCACAGCTTTAGAGATCAGAACGGCATTGTACCAATGACAGTGTTTCCTCAGGGCCTGAAAAAGCGTCATTACAAGTGCAGTTCTACAGATCAGCAGTGAGGGTGGTCTGCAGTCTCAAGACAAAGTAGATGTTGTAGATGCCCAAGGATTAGCAAACTCTCCACTTTTCCTACTGGATTCTTATGAAGAGAATCTTTGTATTTGATTGCATGCTCTCTCCTTCTCTGTTTGTCATCTGGTTTGGATTCAATCCAAGCTTCAGATTCAGGATAGAGTTATTGTTGTTTTTTTCCCTGAATTCCCAGTAACCCCCAAATCACTAGGCATATGATAAATTGTAAACCATTTAAAGAAATAAATCCAATTCCCAGCTTACTACGTACGTGTTCTCCACTTTTAGTAAACTACCTCTCTAAATCAGTTCCAATCTCTAGGGTCAGGTCATGTGATCCAGGAAGCAAGGAAATGTTTAGTGAGCACCAGCCTGGTTTCCATCCCTTTACCTCAGACTGTCTTGACCTCTCCATCAAGCTGAGTGCTTAGCTGAAGTGCCCAGGACCACACATCCACTTGATTCCCTTTCCTATGGATTCTTGGCAACTGGGACCATATTCTTTCCTTTCCAAATGGACTTTATACAGTTAACACTTGCTCAAAATGCCTTGACCGTCTGCACTATAACAAATAACCAGTTACCTAATCTGAGGTAATGTGGGCTCTGATCCAGGCTAATGAAGACATGGTGGCTGAAGTCCTGTTTGCAATGTGCAGCACTATTAGGGAAGATGAATCACCTTTTACCCAGCACTTCTGTATTCTGACTCCAAGCAGCCGAAGAGGAGAGAGAGGCATCCATCACTTCATCCAAGCACTACCAAATGGTGCTGCAGACATCCATCAAGGAAGCACTGGCTGCAGCTGGGGACTGTGGCCAGTCAAACTGCAAGGAGTTCAGCTAAATAAAGAGAGAGAGAGAGAGATCCAGGCGTGGTCGTGGAACGCATGGAATATCCCAACAGTATGGGATGAAGCATGGCTCCTTGCAGTCAGGTGATGTGCTGGACCTAGGACACTAGGAACATTGCTTCTCACCTCTTGGTAGGCCATTCTCCCTAGTCTTTCTATTGGGACATACATTCTTAGAAGTCCAAAGAGATGTTGATTTCAGGGTTTGTTTGGTAAAAGATTATACACCAAAACATGTGTGGTGACCCAAGGGGTGTGATATCTCAGCACTCATCTGCACAAGGTGTGTTTTACTAGCTCATACAGCTTAGCTGAATTCTGTTCCTCCAAAAGCTCTCTGTAGACCAGAAAAAAAAGGGGGCATACCTAGAAAGATTTCTTCTTTTTAATCTCTGGGAAAATAATGTGTCAAATTACTGAACTCCAAAAAGATACCCTAAAACTATAAATGCCAACAAGTTCATGTAGCATAGATTTTTGGAAAATTGTGATTCTATGTCTTCCACTCCTCTTACCTGCAAAAAGACACAAGGAGCCATGAGCAGCTGTGAGCCAAACCTCTCCACTGGGCTTGAGGTCTTACTGTCTCGCTGCTGAGGTTAAATGGGCCGTGTCCGTGTGCAAACTCGGATGGCATTGCTGACCTGCACAGCCTTCTCCATCCAGTTTTCACTCGCTGCATGTCATGGATTCAAACGAATGGATGATCATGTTGAAAATAAATGTCCTACAAGAGTTCTATCCTGTGGTGCTTCTGGTGTTTACGCACGACTGGGCCAATTTCCTAATTATTCACGTAACCTTGTATTTCTGAATTAAGAGCCCATTGTTTGTGCTACTTCTCAGGGATGCTTATCATATCCAATCTGGTATTAGAGAAAATTGCACACTCCCATCATCTCCACTAGACTGTATGCTCTTGAAGCATGGGCCGACAATCATACTCATCCTTAGGTCCCCTGAAGTGCCTAGCACTTTCCAAGAGAATAGAGGCACTTAATAAACATCAGTAGAATTGGATTTTTTTTGAAGAGACCATACATCAAAAGAAGTAAGATGAAATTAATTTTAATTGAAGCTTATTAAAATTCACTTTCTCCTCTCCCTCTACTGTACAGGAAATTCAAGCCAGCATGGGCTGAAGAGCAGTGTTAAGATCAAAATTAAAGACTATTGTTCTTCATCCTCTGGCTGTAGCTCAGTGACATGATAAGTTTAGGGCCAAAAAAAAAGACCTCAAAACTCCCCTTCACGGGCTGGAGAGATGGCTCAGCGGTTAAGGCACTTGTCTCTAGTGCCTAAGGCCCTGGGTTCAATTCCCCAGGACCCACATAAGCCAGACCCACAAGGTGGTGGCCCTGGTTCGTTCTCTCTCTGTCTCTCTCTCTCTTTCTCTCTCTCTCTCCCTCTCTCTCTCTCTCTCTCTCTCTCTCTCTCTCTCTCGCTCTCTGTTTGAAAATAAATAAATAAAATAAAATAAATAAAATAAAACCTCTCCTTCACATAGCTGGATGACCTGAGAAAATTCCTGAATAGTGCTGGACTTTGTTTTTTCCAACTGTTAGCCTATAGGCTGGGTGTGAGGATTTTCAGGGGGACAACAGATACATCAAGTGTTCAGCATGGTCCCGTTCACAATCAGCACATATCTGTAAAAGTTACAATCAAATCCTGTGGTGAGACTTACACACCACTGTGTTATGACCTGAATCTAAACTAAACTGTCTTCTCTTAAATAATCCTGTGAGGTAACTGAAAATTTTTAATATTTACCAAAAGGACTCTTACACTCTAGGATTGGAATAAATTAGAGTTTTTATCATTATATTCAGATTAGTTATGAGATGAGGAGGATGTAAACTATTTGTGTGTGTATGAATGTGTGTGCACACACATTGGTGAAATGCACATATTAAAGTGAATCTAGTCCATTGATTTGTTCACTCAGAGGAAAGTGTGGTAAAGAGAATTGACGAGGGGTTATCTTCATGTGATTGCCCTCCTACACTAAATGGTTTCATTTATCCAAGATCAAAAAGAACAAATTTTGTTTTTAAACTATTCTTTATGGCCCAGGGAGCTGGCTCAGTGGATACAGTGCTTGCCACACAAGCCTGAGTTCAGAACCCTAGACTCATGAAAAAGCCAGAAATTAAGGGGGATTTCTGTAGTTCTAGTACACTGCCAGCGAGGTATGAGGCAGAAGCAGAATTTCTCAGGACACCAGTGAGAAATAAACAAGGAGCAACTCTACCTCAAGTGAGGTGAAAGGCAAGGACCAACCCTGAAAAGTGTCATCTGCTCTCCACAAGTTCACCATGGCACACCTGTGCCCACAGTGCCATACCGGAGTGTTTCCACCATGCACACAGGCGAACAAGGTATGCTCCTGTTTTTCAGTGAGCTGCCTCTCCTCTTTGGCCACACTCAAAATTCCACCCTTCTTCTCAAGCTCACCGCCTTGCTCTCTCCATCTCAAGAGCAGATCCTGTGGTGTTTATGATGAGGAGCGCTGGAGCCATCCCCAGCCTTATCTGTGTTCACCCGCCTACCTGTCATCAGCCCATGCCCTCTCGCCACCATGCTTTGTCATTTGTGATTCTTGAATGCTCATCTTCTGTCTCTACCTTTGCCTGAATGTGTAACCATCTTTTTGATTAAGCTAGAATTCCCAATCTCTTCCTGCCTCTGGCTGTGGCCCTGTCTGTCTTCCCTCACTGCTTCCATTGAGTCTTTCTACACCCTGCATCTATCCTGTGACTACAATGACCTCGCATGACATCCATAGATGTCCTCCTGGGCTCCAAGCTGCCCTTGACACTGAGAAATCCCTCCCTCTTTGCAAAACTTTTTCCCACTGGCTTCAATGTCAGGAGGTGCTGAGATTCTTCTGCCCTTCCTGAACTTCCCTCTCTGCAGGGGACACTTCACTCAACCTCCGTTAAAATACCCCATCTTCCCAGAAACCTTCCCAAATCAGTTTCCCTGGATCTGTTTGTTCCTGCTCCCTCCTCCTTTGTTGGTCTTCATAGCCCATGTAGCTATTTTCATTCCATGGTTTATACTTACTTGTTTATCTATTTAACCTGCTTCTCCCACTAATAGCACATAAAGTAGACGTGAGGTTATCTGAAGACACATAATCTGTCCATTTAACTTCCACACAGTGAGATAAGGAAAGTAAAATAATGAAAGCAGCTACATTAACTAAAGCCTCCTGAGTGCCAGGTACGGGAGGAGGTACTGTATACACCTGTCTTGTCATCATGCTTTAAACCAGAGATGCTATTACAAGGGCTTGTTATCAGCTTAAGTAAAAACAGTCACTGGGGTTAAGTTACCATCACTGAATAGCAGGTTGAGTAGGGTTTGATACTACCTCCAAAGTGCTCTTCCTCCTCACACTGTCTGCGTTGAGTGAGTGCTAGGAGCAATTAATTATGATAGGGATTATATTTTTTCCAGCTGGGGTAGACAAAGAAAGACTTTACAGAATGAGGAGTTAAAAATCCTTATTCTGACAAGTAAATAGGATTTGGATAAGTGGAGAAAAGATGAGAAAACAGATGTCTGATTGGCAGTTATAATTCCAGAGAGCCAGGGTAGGAGTACAGTACAGTCTGGGAGCACCTGGCTATTTTCCACCCTTGATTTAGAGGAACATAAGTTTTATTTTAAAAAAGACAATTTATTCTCTTGTCGTGACAATGGCAATAGGTTTATTGTACCGCTTCTAAAATACAAAGTCAGGGAAGAGAATCAGATAACTCTATGAGTTTATGTGTTATCTATTCATTATTGATGCATGTATTCATTCTATCACATTAATGGGGTCTTACTTTTTTTTTCATTTAAAAATAAAATACTGCTCACAGGATGCCATAACCTGTAGCAATAAAATACATAAGTATAAAAGACTATAATGCCAAAATATACCTGAGTGACATAAATAAAGCCCGTTAGGATCCCAGAGATGGAGAGCTCACCACCTCTGCCACAGGATATGGCAGGGCAGAGAAGGGGAGAGAGAAAGGAGGAGAATGGAGAAAACCCCACTTTTCCCATCAAATTTTCTTGTGCTTTGTTTGATTTTCGTATTTTTATTCTTACATTTTTCTTTTAACCAAACCTTGTCACTGTGAGGAGCACTTAACTGTGGGATCATCCAAGGGTTCCCTTTGTGGCAAGACTATTTTCTGGCTTTTTTCTCACAGAAGTTGGCAATGTATGGGGACTAGTGTCACCACATACTGAGAGGAAATAAATGTGCAGAGACTGGCATTCAGGTGCCTCTGTGGGGAAGAAATTTCATTTCCTCTCTTCCTTTTCCTGAAGCCCATCATGTAACCTAGCAGTGCTCAGCCATGATGCATTATACACCTTCACAGATGCCTCGGTTCACAGCATACAACATGAGCTTTGTATCATGTATGCAGTGGTCCACGCAAACCAAGGAAGGTTGCCCAGAAAAACTTCACTCCATTGAAGACCAACAGGTTATAGATTACAGAATTTTTATTGTACCTACAGAGTTTTCTCTCAGAGACATAATGGCCTGATTATAGAAAAGAAAACTTTTAATATTTTCCTGTATTCATTCCTCAGAATAAAAGCACCAAGGTACTGTATCTTTGGATTGGATTGTTAGGATTTTTGATTTGAAAATTTGCTGTTTGAGTTGCTAATGGGTTTCCTAAAAATATGAAATAAATTTCGGATTAGGATTAAGATATCATTTCCACAACTTCTGCAAATGGCCTTAATTTACTTCTACCATTTTGTACTGTGAAGTGGTAGTCCCAGGATTGATGGTTATAAACTCAAAATATTAAACAACTCTGAAAAATTTTAAAGATACTCTGGGTCCTTCAGTATCAAATATTTAGCAAAGATTTAATTCTTGATGCATATCCATCTCATCAGCCTGCAAATTTGCTTTCATATTTAATAATGCATAAAATTATATGGACACCAAAGAACTGTGTTACAATGAATTTCTTTATCATTGTCATTTACCATTTTATAATACTATAAGCTTATCATTTATTATTCAATATTTGAATTGAAGAAGGAAGGAAAAGAACAGAGAGAAACTAGTAGGAGAGAGAGAGCACGCCTGGTGGTTCAGGGATGGTCCTCACTAGGGAAGCAACAGTAATCTATTTCCCAGTTTACGAATAAGCCCAGTTGTAAGTCTTCAGTGCTTCCCTATCTATATTCCCAGGAAACTAAGCTCTACCCTCAGGTGGGGCACTTGTGGAAAGATACTAAATGGGTCAGTATCCTATTCATTCCAGGAATACCCAAAGGTCGCTATCCTAGGGTCCAAATTGATGAAAATAAGACAGCCAGAATGTCTAAGGTGGAATATACTATCTGTCATGAGCCCTGTCCTTCAGACTGACTTGTGGCTTTGAAATCAATGCTAAGCCTCCCCTGTCCCCCCATGTTTTATTCTGTTTCCAGCCAAGCTTACTGCTGTCAACAGCTTTCTCCTTTGTTCTTCCTGATCACAGACCCACCAGCCTTGGCTATAGTGAGAACACCTGAAGAATAAGACTTAGAAATGCTAATTATAGAAAAGTTAAATTGTTTGTTCAGGGTCCTTCAGTTAGACTATGAGAGATCAGCAACTCCCAAGCCCTCCAGATTAGCTTAAGCCATTTTGCTGAATGCACCTAGAGAACCTTGGACCTTCTCTTTCCCAGCATGCAGCACTCTAGCAGCGAGGTATTTAATGCCTGTGTTCTCAACACTTGCATAGACTGTCATTTTCTGGATGTTATCCCTTGCACACTCTTGATGTAAAGCGGGCAGACATTGTTTGTGTTGACTTTATTTAAAATGTTAAGCTGGGGGGGTGGTGCCTGGAATCCTAGCCCTGGTAAGGATAGGTAAGGCAGAAGGAGAAGATAGAAGTTTCTAGTCCAGCCAGTGCTACAAACAAGACCCTAAATCAAAAAAGAAAAAAGAAATATCAATACCTGTCTATTTTAAGTGGCTTTCTAAATCCAAAACAATTTCCCTGGCACAAAATGCTTTCTTGAGCCTGGAGATAAGGCATTATTGGGAAAGATACAAAATAAAAAGCTAGGACTCCAGGCAAATTTTAGGAAGGGGAGAACCTCCCAAATCAAAATACAGATTGATCCAAGGGCAGGGATGAAGCTTCTGCAAGTGTGTAATGAAGAAGTGACCAGTGTGGACTCTGAAGTCCCTCATGTGTCTTAACACAGAGATTTCCTTGCCTCTACACAGGGCTGCTTGGCTTCAGCTCTTGAGTCCTCTCAGTCAGCCCCCTGAGCTTGTGACACTGCATCAGCAAGAAAGAGAAAAGAAAGGAGACAGGGAACATACACAAGTTCAAAGGGAAGTGACACTTGATTTGAAAAACCCCTAACTTCCATGGAGGCCCCCCTTCCAGACCTGGCCCTACACACTGGGCAGCTACTTAGAGACTTTAAGTGGTCAGTGAAATTTGGAGGATACAGCAGACAATGCCAGTTCCAGAGGTCCTGGCAATCCAGAGGCTACACAGCATTTGCATTGTGTCTAGACAGCAGCAGCAAATTGCTCCCTGCTCTGGAGCAGTGTTTGGAGCTGGGATACTGTACAAAATCCTGCTTTAGCTGCTCACATCCCAGGGTGAAGCCACACCCCTTTGGGTAGAAGACAGGGTTTCCCTGTGTTACAATTCTAGGTCATGCTAAAATGAGCAAGACTTGGGGATGGAAGGCAAGGGAAGAGGGCAGCAAGTTCCTTTCCTGAGTTTGTCTCTATCTGCAATGGGCTCAAAAGTCTAAGCTATCCTTGGGGATCTTCAAGGCCCATGGACTTGCTTTCTAAGCAACCATAGCTCATAGACAATACGACCCCTTCTGTGATAAGAGACGAGTCATAACCACTGCTGCTCGTCTCCTCTGCGATCAGAACTAAGGGGGCGGGTGGAGAGCTGCTGTCCACACCTGGATCAGAGCAGCAGGCAGGAAAACAGTGTTTCTTCTAGCTGGGACAAAGGTGGTCATGGAGAACATTCTAGAAACTGAGGCAAGTTCCAACATCCCTTTACATATGGAGGTACCCTTGACATAGTGAAACATCTACTTCGCAGCAATCTTTAGAGAACGACAAGTCTGAACATCCTCCAGCAGATTAATGGATTGTCATTTGAGGTCTCAGAGAGAAACTTTTAATTCAATGATCTATGAGAAATTCACGTGTAAGTGTAAAGGTCATCAGGGCAAGGAAGAGCTTTGTCTTTTTCTCATGTCATCTCTAGTGCCAAATAGGACATCTACTCTAGCTACGAATTTATAACTGCTTAATGAACAAAGACATGGATTTTATAACTTTGCATTTGTATATCAGTAAAAATAAGAGTTATGAATGAGCGACTTCATTAAAACCATCATTTAGAGATATATACGTCACACAAGGGATTACTCAGAGATTGTCATGGGCTTACTGGTCAATAATGTGCTAGTTTTAACAAATGGGAAAATTCTGCTACTATTGAACTATTAAGGAACCAGCAAACTCAATGTAATGAAGACTTTGATTTAGCATTTTGTAATCAACAAGGTGGTTGGTGAAATCTATTGTGAACAGGAAGGCATTCAGCATTTCAAAGACAACGCTTCTTTGGAAGGAGTTAATGATCCCTTTGAAAGCAGTGCCTACCCACAGAAAGTGAAGTGGGCTGTCACTTGGGATTCTGTTTTTGCTTTAGCAGGTACTGAATACTAACATTGTAAGTAGCTCTGGTACACAGAGAATCCAGCATTAAACTGGCATGCTTTAAATCCTGTCTCTCTAACAAAGCACCAAAAACTGCAGACAGATACACCAAGAAGAGAATAAATTCACAATGGTCACAATCTAAGGAGATTTCAGTAAGCCATTATTGTATTCCTGTAATTACAGATGTTTTCAACTTCTTTAAAATAGCATTTGAATATTGGGGAGGGGGCGGATCACAAGCCTTGATGGGCTTTAAAATCATTTGGGAATCTTTTCTCATTTGCAGGACATTACTCTGCACAAATTCTTATTATGTGAGTATTATACAAGCAAGAATTCCTTACACTCAATCTTCACCACCAACCCTTCCTCCCTCCCATACACACATACACAATATGCCCTCCCCCTACATGTCCAGTGAGACAAGGGAGTTCACGAGACTCACTGTCCTGTACAATGAGTTTCTTCTTTAAAATTGCCGGAGAAAAAATGCTCAGCAAAGGTTAAATAAGCGTGACAAGAACTAAACACTTACACAGCCTCTCTGTCCACAATGTGGAGGGGAATGTTGAAAAGAGCAAGCGATCTTTAAATAATTAAGCTGAGGAGCTCATCTGTTTTTGCACGATCAATTTTTCAGTAGTTTAGGAAGTTCCAGAAGGGAAGTCAAGCTTGAAAATTTCTTAGAGGGGCGGATTGGGGAGACAAAAGGCTACTAAAGACCTTGGGGTCTGGATGCTCACAAGAGATGACCTATCCATTCACTCTGTAGCATAGGATCCATTGTCTATGGATTGGGGATGGATGACAGCCTTCTTAATAGGATTATATGAGAAGCGATTATATGAGGGTCTTTTTGATCTTGGACTCTACCTATTTCCTCCATTTCCATCTCCATTTCTCAAGCACATTAGTATGTCCCAGGCTCCTGAATGCTTACAACTCCCCTTACTCACTGTGGCTCTTAAACTTTGTCACATTGTCCTCTCCTTCCTCCCTTCCCGGTCTACTATGAGCTTCTCCACTCTGACTAAGTGCTCCTTCGCTGTTCTGCCAGGTCGCCCCTCTTTCCTCTTGTACTCTGTGTGTATTACCAATGGTATGCTGTGGCCTCTCTGAACCTAGCCCACTGAGACAGACCCAGGGATCCCAACCTCACCCTTGACACTCACTGGGCAGGTGTAAGGCATTGTTAAGGGACTGTTGGTATCAGGTAAAGTTGCTGTTAATTGTTAATGATGAGTTATTTAAAGGCATTGTAAGCATTCCTTCTGATATTCCTTTTCTAGCAAATAAGCCAGAAGCATTAAAAATGCCTTGAGCAAAAAGATTGTCAGCCCACAGCCACACACACCCAGGCACCAATGGTCTTAAACACACCCTATGGATGCTGCCTGCAAGACAAACACAAAAGATGGCAGTAGATTTCCCTGGCTTCCAAAGGCAGAACCCCTGCCAGGGCTGTTTGGATCAGTGTCTGCAGATGTCTCAAAATCTTAAACCCCTGCTGAACCATTTTCACCTTTGGGTGGAAGGTGGGGGAGGACTTCCCCTAGTGGTGGTGAGGCCATTACTGGCCCCAAAACACAAACTGGTGCTAGAGACAAGGCTATGATTGGTCAAACACCCCTCCTTGTGCTACATAAACACCGTGCTTCAGGTCATTCAGTGAGTCAACTGAGAGACACTCCCCTGTGCTTCCCATCCAGGGGCTGCAAAACCAGACCATGCAACAACTTCACACAGCGCCGTTCCTTTCCTGCTCCCAACAGTGCAGGAAGCATGAACCAAGAGTCAGTCAAGGACTGTGGAAAGGGGCTCTAAGCCAGGGCTGCTTTAGTAGTGGGCATGTCAAGGCAGCTAACAGGTGCCCACTTCAGGGGCAGCAGTAGCTGCACCCATTTTAGGGTCTCTGATTGATCCTGCAGGCTCCCATAAATCTGATCTTGGGGATGGTGTCATGTGCACATGGTAACCTGATAGCTGAACAAGCCCCCAGCCATAGGCAGTGGCTTGATCTCACTGGACATCTGAGGTCAAGGGTGCTGTGTGTCACCTGGAGGAGAGCTAAAGATCTACACTGCCTTGGGGTCCCTAGGTAGTATAGCCTTCGATCCCCAGTGCTATGCTCCCAAACAGCACCATAAATATAGGTTCCTGAACCCGGCACAAAGGCATCCACACTTCAGACAGCTGAGGTGGTCTAGAGGCATGGAAGTTGGTCCCAGTACCCACTGAGTTCCCCAGCGCTGGGTGCCAGCTTATCAGGACAAAGCACCTGTCATCTCTGCTTGACTGATGAAGGAGTCTAGAAATGGGTGGACACCTTGTTGCACCTGCTCGACAGCTGAAGAGTGTCACTGTTGAAGCCCTGGACAGTCCCACTGGCTGAAATTCAATAAGAGAGTGCCAGTGGGGTGATGTTGCCTCACAGAGCACCCACTGAACTTGCCCAGGGATCCTGTCCACGTTAGCATGGCCACCCAGGCCAGCTGAAGGAGCAGAATGTCTGCTGGTGGGAGATGGTTTGTTAATCCCCAATGGTCAATTTAGGTTTCTGCCTAAATTTCTATTCCCTGGAATAGCCTGTCATCCTGGTCCTCTTGAGGGGACCTGAATGCCTCTCCTTATAAGGAAGAACTCACTTAAGCAAGCAACTCTTTACTATCTATGTGTCCCTCCTTAACTGAAAGCCCTTTAAAGCCCCCCTTCCATCACTGCTGTCTCTATCCAGCATGGAGGAAGACACACACACACAATAAAGCTCTCCTTGGTGATCCATGTGAGCCTCTGATTTGGTCTGTTGGCATCTCTCTTTCATTGGTGCCATGACTCAGATGGGCACCCTTCTGTTCCCCTCAAGGGACTGAGGACCTACCCTTGGAACCCAGTGCCCGACCACCAGCTCAGCTGCTGGATACTGACCCACCTCCCAGATGGCTCTGCCTGAACATCCAACACTGACTGGATTGGTGAGTTTTCCCTTCCCCCTTGGCATTACCAGCTGCTATATTGAAGGGAAATGACCATGGTGGTCCAGCCTTCCTTCCCCGCTGTCACAGCCAAGGGCATCCCTGACCACTTCCTTCACAGATACTGCTAATCCCTCTTGCCAAGTCTCTTAATTCTGGTCAGGAGTGAGAGGGAAGGAACGCCCTTTGGCTGGTGGACATTGTCTTGGTTAATCCTCTGTCATGACCCAGGGTCAAGTCTCTGAGGGCCAAGGGTCTCAGACTCCAAGCTGAGACCTGTAACACTAGACACAGCCAGGCTACTAAGGGTGCCGATGCCCGAGGCCTGGCACTTGGACTGCAGTGTTTAAGGGTGCCATTTGCTTCTGCTTCCAACCAACTACTCCCACCACGAAGAGAAACAAGAGCTGCTAGATGTCAGCAAGGAAGGACTTCTCTTACCCAGCTCTGAAGAGCCACTTGCCCAACCACGACATCTCTCCACATAGAGCAAAAGAGCCCTCAGCCTGCCGATTGGTGACACCACTAGACCTGAGGCATCTTGAGGGATGGAAGATATTTTCCATCTCAGCCTCCATAGTGCCGCAGACCCTGCTCAGCACATAGAGACATTCCCAAGTGAGCACATAAGTACTGATTCATAACCAAACCATTTGAAGTACTTTTCTGTCTACATCCCCCACTCCTGCCTCACGCTATATCGATCTGAGAAAATTCACCCTTGATGACAGGAACTTGTCAACAAAGTCCTTCCCTGCCAATATACATGGGAAAATTTAATAGATATTGTTAGGATGATTGATACAATTTATTGAACTTAGACTAACATTTATTTTCTCATCCAACTGTTTCTTTCAAGCCCTGGTCCTTTTTATGCCAAGGAGTTGAAAGTCTCACTTCTTGCCTTTTTGTCTTTATTAATATTAATCTGAAAAAATTAATGTTACCTGTTGGGTAACAGTGTGCTTTCTGAGGACATATAAATGACAAAACTCAGCTGAGTACAGTTTGAGTCACTTCCCATGACTTGCCTCCCCACACCATCTGTAGGAAAACTTTTTATAAGTGCTGCCTATTGAGATAATATGCTTAGGAGAAAACTTAGCTAGCTCCAACTATTAATAATCTTTTTCAAAATGAGGGAATATAATTTACAGCAAGACAGTTAAAAAAAGAAATGTCCAACATTTTCAAATGTCTAGATTATAAAAGAGGAATGATAGATAAAAACGAAGGTGAAAAAACCCAAATGGTGCACTCCTCTTATTTAGGCTTTAATCAGTCTCCCCTGTGCCTCCTCCTCTTGTTGCCCCCCACAAGCCCCAACCAACATCTAGTGAGGGGTAAAGAGAAATGCAACCCATTAAACTGACCTGTGAGACCATAGCATCCCCTAGTGGTCGACATGGGAAACAATCGCTTTTGCTCAGGAACTCCCTTTTAAACCTAAAATCTTTCTTGGCTCTCCAGTCTCTCAGTGTCTAGTGAATTTAAAAATTCCTGTTTTAAATTTATACTAAATATCAATTTCAGACTTATAAATAAAGAACAAACAACAACATCTTTTATTATCCCCCAAACCTGTTAACACAAACACTCAGGGACTCTACGTAAATAGAGACACGTGGGTTGGACACCATCTGTGTGTGTGCCACTGTTTGCCAAGAATCCTCTTATAGCAACAGGCATGGCAGGGACAAGAGTTCCAGTCGACAGAGACTTTCTCTGGACTCTGATCCTTCTCTGGAAAGGTAGGGGAGACCGTGGTTCTAGCTTGGGCCTCAGCATGTGGAAAGACAATCTGGCAGAGGAGAATAATTCATAACAGAGAAAAGTGAATTGGAATCCCAGCTTGCTGATTCTGAGCTTTGTGGCTTGTGGACCAGGTCTCTCAATAATGACCACTCAGTTCCTGCTGCTGTTATAGACAAAGGCGATAGTCATATCTCATTGCTTGGGTTCTAGACAAGTGTAAGACTGGTGCACAAATCACTAAGAGACTAGAATTAACCTGTCACTGTGTATAATATTAGGAAACATTCTACAAGTATTTCTCACAAAGTTTTGTTTTATTTAATAGCATATAGGCTCGAACTTCTACCTGACAATTTTAAGAATAACAAAAATGAGAAACTAGCACGCCAAGAAAGCTTTCCTGTTTTGATTGAATAATGCATTCATCACCTTCCCTATTGCATAAATATTGCACATCAAATAACCATGGAAGTGTTATCAACCCAGAACAAGATTCTCTGCAGTTGGGGCTGGATAAGCTCCTCCAGAGACATCAAATTCACTGTGTAGCTATAATGCAAAGGGTAATTAGTTAGGTAGATGGCTGGCTTTATAGTTGTTTTTTTTTTTCTTTTTAAACAAAACTTCCCCTTTTAACTAACATAAAAATAGAAGGCCACAGCATACCCAATCACTGTGACCAAATCCTCAGACAAAGGGTTTCCTAAATTTCATTTTCCTAAATACATTTAGAGGCTACATTGAACAAGAAAATAATCTATTATGATATAGCCCGAAAATGAAACATTTAAGTGAATCTAATGAAGTACTGAAGAAACAGATCTTATAAATTCAGAAGCCTATTTTGTTTTCTCTGTTTCCCAGTTCTGAGAAGTGAACTTTTGTTTAAATGATCTGTCTGCATTGGAACCTTTAGGAAATCCATATATTTGAATTAGGGGAAAGAAACTTTTCCTTTTCAAATTCCTTAAAAGGAAAGGTAACAATAGGAATATTTTACAGTTCATAGTAATTTATGGCTTATAAAATTCTCTTGTCTCATCTAACTTGAGGGTGGAAGACAGTGAACTCACCACAGGCATGTGCGGCACAGAGAAAGATGGTCAAACTGGTCACCTGTCAGTAGAGATAATTCACAGAGGAGAAAACGAGCAGCAGAAACCGAATAATTCTTATGTGTTTTGATTTTATAACCTCAAACCATCCTTTCTGTTTATAAGGTGAATTTTAACCACAGCAAGAAACAGAACAGGAGAAAGGACAGAATATATTTACTGCTTCCTGACTCAGAGACGGTGTGACACGGTCCTTTTTGATCATGATGGATGATGACCCTTGCTCTGTACTCCTGAGCATGAGCACCTCCCTGTCAGCCTCCTGAGGTAACACAGGGCCTTCTCTGGTCCTGATCACACTCATGGATTGAATCCCAAGTGGAAGTGACGAGGCCCTGGGCGTGAGCTTCATATTGGTCCTGATCCACGAGCACCTTCACCAAGGGATCCCTGCTAGGTTTCAAGAGGGAAACACATTGTGTTCCTAAATGCTCCTTTTGCTGTGTTTCAATCCAGATCTACATACCAGATTATCATTGACTTTGTGCTGGAATGAATGGAACCTGCCCCCATGGCTGTCAAAACCAGTATCCTTAAGAATTTTGCCATTCCAGATTCATGACTTTTCCCCATGTCGTGTAAAGTTATGAATTCTTGATGAGCACTTAAAATATTCACACAGCAGATATATTTAAAACATGTAGAGAGGAGAACGGCTTTCCCAAGAACATGCTGGAAGGATGATAAAAGTAAGACGGGAGACTTCACTTGGTGATCTGATCTCTTTCTACCAAATATCATCGCTCATCCACCCAACCTAAAGAACAGAGGGAAAGGCTTATATTACCGAAAGAATGTTTAACCTTTTGTACATCACTTTTAAAAAAATATTTTATATTTATTTATTTATTTGAGAGAGAGATAGAGAGAGGCAGACAGTAAGAGAAAGAGAGAGAAAGAGAGAGAGAGAGAGAGAGAGAGAGAGAGAGAGAGAGAGAGAGAGAGAGAGAGAGCACACCAGGGCCTCCAGCCACTGCAAACTCCAGACACATGCACCACCTTGTGCATCTGGCTTTACGTGAGTACTGGGGAATCGAACTCGGGTCCTTCTGCTTTGCAGGCAAGTGCTTTAACCACTAAACTATCTCTCCAGCCCCTGTACATCACTTTTTTAAATGAAAGTTCAGAGCAATTATTACTATTTGTTTCAAACTATGTAGGCTCTACTGGCTCAGTGGTACAGATAAGGTTTAGCCTGCTTGAAACCTTGGTTTAATACATCAGAAAATGAGCTGGGAGAAAGGTGGAAAGTGCCTGAAGATTTCTTGAGTGATGTTTACACTTTATACATATTAACATATTAGAAGTATTATTTGTATTTTTCAATAACAAAAAGTTCTTAAAAGAAATTAAAAAATAAATTACATTATTGATCAAGTATAGCAACCTGTTTATACTTATTACAGAAACAAAGATATATAATATTTCCCTATTTTCTTTATACTTGAAATTTTTCATAATTTTAAAGTTAAGTTGGGTTTTGAAAGAAATACTGTGGCTGATTTTCATGCTAAATGGATTTTAGATGACAATGTACAGAAGAATTGATTCATAGGACTAATTGCCTAATTTCTCAAAGGGAAGGGAGATTTTTCTTGAACACCTAAAACATTGAATTAAATAACGTTTTATTATGTAGATATCTGGACAATTTATAAAACAATAATAGTGGTTATTTTTCAAATCACTAAATAGAATCCTGAGGTTACCTGAGTAACCTTGGCTTGTCTTGCTTGGCTACTTGATACAACCTAAACCCTCTAAGCCAAGGGATTGAAAAATCATAGGATTAAGTCAGGCTAACAGTAGCTGACCTTATTCCTTCCTTCTCAGAGGTGGTATATGACTAGGACTTCGAAGTTTCTCCACCTTAATCCTATCATCAGCCCACTTTTGTTTTGTTTTTTTTTTTTTTTGTTATTCTTTGAAATAAGAATTCGAAGTTTTCCTTTTATGAGATAATCCCAGGTGTATGAGATGCCTGAATTGTCCCCAGCAACAATGTCATAAAGAAAAAAAAAAAGGAGATTTATGTTTTAATGTATATTCCTTGAACAAAATTGTTGCTCTATGGTACAAGAGTATATCATAAAGATACCTTACCAATTCCCACACCAAAGTGTAGAGAGAAACAGAGGGAGAAAGGGATCAATTTAAAGTGTTTATTGTATATCCCTCAAGGCTTTGAAATATGAATTTTTGGAAGAGAATTCTATAATATTGAAATAAAAGTTATCAAATGATTTTTCTATTACAGGAGAGGCTATCTACACACTCCCAATGTTCACAATGTGCCCCTTTAGAGATGAAATATTGTATATATTTCAAATGGACGTGGAAAAAAAATCAGTGTCAAGTACCTCAAGTATTTCAGGTCAGCAAATGGGAATTGAGGAAGGATTCTGAGGAAGGAAAAGTCAGGTCTCTCTGGTTTTCCTTTAAACTAATTTCCTGGCCACAGTAGCAGAGATTAGTTGGTTAGAATTTTTGTTGCATCAAAGGAGAAAAAAAAATGAACTCAGGATGAACTTGTTCTCAGCCGTATATAACAAAGGGTATTAAAATTATAATTTAATGAGAGAAACCATGTGAGTTATTCCTGTAGAAACCCCCCCCCCCAAAAATAGGATACCTTTAAGACCAAGGCATGACTGGAATACCATGTGGTATTTGAAATAGAAAAAAAAAGATGCTTTATTACACATAGGTTGGATTTCAAAAACTTAAAGTGCTACATGAGCCGCTAGGGAAAATGGCCCAACAATGATGGGAGAAAGCAGGGGACATTGCTATACAACAGCAACCAGCATGACAAGATGTACACCTTGCAATAGTGCTACTCAACCTGGGTAGAGAATCAAGTGCTCTCTCATTTGGATAAGAGATCGCTCAGAGGCAAGGAACCCATAGCTGGATCTAAGATCCAAGTCAAATTCCTATGGAGACCAAGAATCTGGACTTGAATGGGAACCCTCCACTAACCAAGGGTTTAAAGAGAGGGCACACGCATCACAATCTTGCCAACTCAATATTGCTTATCCCATTTGACCTATACTGATCTCACTCTCTGCTGGAGAATCTGTTTTTATCTTTCAGAAGGCAGTGAGAACCATGGACAGTGTAATTCTACCAACAATACCAGAACTGATAGCTGACTCCCTGGCAGGAGATGAACCACCCCTCACACATCAGCTAGGGCCCAGGTGAAACCACAGAGGAAGTGGAGAGATGAACAAGAGTGCTGCTCCCACAGTGAGCCTGACAACCTGAGCCAGGGTGATGGAGACAGATACTGAACATATTCAAATATTCCAAAGTAGAAATCCAGATGATGCTAAGAGCTCAGCACTAAAGCAGACTTAAAACTCACCCACCATGGCTCAGGGAACTTTGTGGAAGAAGGGGTTGAAAAACTATAAGAGCCACGGTGGGGGGAATATCTAGAGGCATCACTCCCCCCACCCCACCCCCAGTGACTGACTCGCTGCCCCCATAACACATAACCATTAATCCCCATGGAACATACCAGCAACCCCCTCCCAGGAGGGCCCACAGTGGAATGGGGGCAGGGAGGAGGGAAACAGAGGTACCAACACATGACTTATGCATACAAAGCTTTTACTTAATAAAAAAAATTAAAAACCTAACCTAATTCATTTAAAACCCCAGAAAACATTAAAGCTAAAAAGAGACGGTAATGAAATCTTATAAATTTTAAGGAGAGTATATTTCTGAAATGTCTGCCATTCCACCAATAGTTTGGATACTGTAATTGACTGCTTCTGTGTGACTTGGCCTATTTTTCAAGTTGAAATTAACTCCCAATTTCTCAGTGTCACCCACTGAGAGTGTCAAGGTTTCTCTGCCAAGTATGGTAAGAACTTTCTAGCAGTCTTCTTCTTTTCAAACAATCTTGCCCAGAACATTTGTTTAATTCAGGGATCAGACATTAGTCCAGCCTTTGGCTCTTCATCATGAATGAATGACAGTGAGGTCTACTCTCCTCCAAGTGAACTTTTTCTTTCAGGATGCTCCTCACAGGCTACCTGGAGGGTTCTATTGAAAATAGGCTTTGCTTCTATCATATACTTGTGAGAATATTTTCCATGTTTTCTCTTCCTCTAAAGCCTTGGGATCTCACTGGATAGGCATTACCCATCATGCTTCATCCTTTTCCTGACTACACTGAAATGATCCCTGGTGTTTTCCGCTTTCTTCTCTGACTCACTTGGTTTCTTCCAAGTAACATTGAGCTGGCAGAGAGCAGATCTTACAAGAAAATGAGAAAAGATATGAATATGTTAGGCACTATACCTATAAAAAAGGCACCAATAGATTATATAGATTGTCTTGACATGGACTTAGTTTTTCAATTACAGAGGACATATTTAAATGTAAACTCATTTTTAAGAAAAAAAATGCTTATAAAGAACCAAGAGCAACTCAGTTCACATGTTAAATTACTTCCACTCTTTAGGACTCAGCAGAGGATCACACATCTGTTTTTCAAACAAACCAGATTTCCCTCCCTCTTATACCTCCTCGTTACTTCTGGCTTCCTGTGACCCTTCCCTTCAGTCCCAATTAGTGTGGATAAAGGAGAATGGGAGCTGATGGGACATAACATTAGTTAAAAAATATTGACTTAGGAGCAGAGGTTAGGTAAGCTTGGCAAAGTTAATATTTTCCTTAGAGTATTATTTAAATAATAAATGTGAGAGTAATGAAACATTTATAAAATAAATCAGTCATTTATAAATTGGTAATATGGAATAGGTATCCCAAATTAATGGGTCTTTGTCTTGCATGGCTTCTGATAGTAGTTTAATTCTCTGTATACATTTCAAGTAAGATTTGGGCTATCATTGATACAATCTGGATCTTGGATCATGAACGTTCCATCTGTTTAAGGTTTGGTAGCCAGTCTTTGGTACTGATAAGAAGTAGTGAAAATTTCACTTGGGCCAGAAGGACCGGGCTGAGTACTAGGCAATCCAGTACCTGCCTCTGCCACAAGGACTAATTTAGATGGTACACGGAGGAGGATATCCAGCTGATTGGGGATGGGGAGGGGGGCATTGGGGAATTGGGGATAACAACTTATTGTTTGCCCACTGAATAATGTAACACATTATGGACAATAAATATATATTTAAGATTTAAAAAAAAGAAGTAGTGAAAACTTTAAGAAGTTAAGGCCTAATGAAAGAAAATTAAATCACAGCAGGTGTGCCCTGTGAGCAGGTATTGCAACCCCAACCTCTCCTCTTTTTTTTTCTCTTGGCTTCCTGGATACAGTGAGGTGATGACGTCTCACCTACTCTGTGCCCCCACCATGAAATGCTACAAGCAATGGTGTCATGTGTCCAAGGCCCCAACCCTCCGAAACTGAGCCAAAATAAACATTGCCTATTTTTAAGCTGATTATCTTCAGTATACTGTCACAGTGATCCAAAGATGACTGACACCATCATTACCTTTAATGTTTCACATGTTTATCAAAAATGTACTAGACATTCCCAGTCGGCCACGTCCTCTGTAAAGTAGCAGTGACATCAAGACAAATCAGCAATTATGTCAGCGCTGTGGAAGTGGCAGCTGATAGGGAACCATACTGACTAGTAAGTGCTTGTGTGATATTTCATGGGGGAAAAAAAGAAATCAAGACACTCTTTGGATAATGGACACTAAAGGATGTAGAATGAAAATATTTGCACAGTCTCAATCCAAATCAGAACCAAACATCTCACATAGGTGCACATGCTCTGCACACATGTAAACTCCACACTAATGTTCACCAGTACAAAGCCCCACTGAGCATGTGCAGATAAACAAGGCAAGGAGACTAGGTTGATTTAGGTAAGGGGAGGTTTGGGGCATATTGGGAGATTTATTTTTTCTTTGAAGTACTCACCTTTGTGACAGTGAGTCTTAGAGGACTTGAAGTGAATTATGGTAAAGTCCTAGAAAGTCTTAATTGTCATGCAGTTGAGATGCAAGATGTTTAAATATGAAGGTACATTTTGATGGGAAAATATGAAATAAGGCTTGCATTACATAACACCTGCTGGGGAAGTGATGAGCAGAGAAAGGCAGAAGAGAAAATGGAATTACTGCTGAATAGAAGAAAAAATGCACTTAATTTAAGGGAATGGGTTGGATGGTTACAAAAAGGAATATATTAAAGGCATTAACAGGATATGGATTTGCAATGAGACCAGCTGACACATTCATGGTTTTCCTATCATAAGATGAGGGCTCACAAACCAAAAGGGATCTACTAGGAATTTGGGTAGAGGAGTGGCAGGTCAGGAGGCCAAAGCGCTAGAATATCATAGGAGTGCAATTCCCATTACTGACCAGAAAGTCACGGTGTGAAGGGAGGCAAGAGAAATCTTCACAATCATGGAGAGTTGAAGGCAGAGTCATGAGGCCTAATGTAGGAGAGACTTGAAGAAGTAGTAACAGAAAGGAAATTCTCTTTGTTCAAAAGTTCAGGCATTTGAAAATATATGGTTATCATAACAAAAAAACCGAAGTCACCAAGGACAGCCTAAAGAACAGTCTTAGAGGTAGACTATGGGGAGGAAATCCATTTAGTATTTTGTTTGAGTATTTTGTTTCACTTTAGTGAGAGAGAGGGAAAGAAGAGAGAGATTAAGAAAGAAGAGGGAGAAGCAAAGGACGGAGCTCAGTGCCCTGTGTATACTAGACAAGCACTCTATCACTCAGCCCTAAATGCTTTTTAAATTTTTTTTAACATGCCAAAGATCAATAGAGTTGGAGGTGGAGGAAGGCGGTGACTGAACTTAAAATACAGGACTTTCCATGAATTAACATGACTGAAGGTTAATTGCAGAATCTAACTCCAAGAGTAAAGGTTGAAGAAAAGATCTTCCACTAAAGACTCCAAGAGAGGCTGCATTAAGAAATCCTGAACCGTGGGCTAACAATGAGCCTCTCTGCAAAGCTGATGACTTAAGCAGGTGCAGTTTCCATCTAATGCTCAAATATTTGTTACCAGAAATCTTGTTCACATAAATATCTCTTAAGTATACAAACCCTCACAAGTAAAAAGATCACCTTTCCCTCTACTTAATAAACTGAGCAATACCATTTCCACACAAAGACATTTTATAATGAATTCAAGTCTTCATTATTTATATATTCTAACTAAATTCTCAAGTTCTCAGGACAAACTGGAAATCTGGAAGTGAACGAACATTCCATATATCATTATTCCTAGGTCTTAAGATGGCTGAAATTTTCTTTCGCCTTCCTTCTTCACCAAACCCCTCCCACACATGAAGCAATCATACTTGTCATATTTTCTTTCCTCAAATAACATCAGCTTCAGAAGTTCCAAGGAGCTCACAGCATTCTGCTCATTGAAACTGATTATCGAAATCACCATGATTAAGATTTTCATCTAATCCCCCAGCATTCACAGCTAAACCCACTGTGGAGAGAGCTCCTTAATAAGAGGGAAATAACAGTGCCCTGAAAAAGGACTTCCTGTTCAGTCAGACTCCACTGGGGTTCAGTATCCAGCCATCTCCTCATGGCAGGCAGTAATTAGCACATTAGGCTATTTGAATAATAGTTTGCTTGTTTTTTTCCTTTTTGTCTCCTAAGAAGAATTTACTGTGAACTTGGAATAAGAGGTTGGCTATGGGTATTTCACTCCCTGGCCTCATATTAAAAGTTGAAGAAGATGAGAATTAAATGTACTCTGGTCTTAGAGCCTAGGGGGGTGTGACTATGGAATTATCATCTGAAAATAATCCATTGTGAAAGCTGGAATGAGTTCTGCGGCTTTAAAAGAGTGGATTTAATAATAAGTTCACATCGATAAAGTGAAAATTGTGTATGAGGATCAGGTACTAATAGAGTCTGCAAAGATTGCCATGCCTCTTTACTCTTAAAAGTGACAAGAGCCAGAAACTATTTAATATTCGAAACAAGATCCAAAAATACCATCTGAGGTAACTGAAGGCACCAGAATCCCTCAGAATGTTCTTAGATGTCTGTACTGCCTAGAAAAAAAAATGACAAGATTTACAGGAAAGTTAGCTGATCTTCCAAAATCTGTTTAGAAATTGATTGACACCTACAGGCCGATCACGGGTATTGTGTTAAAATTTTTTAAATTCATACCTACAGAACATCTGGCCACCTGAGTAATCTAATCCCTGTAAGCCTTCCATTCACTCTCCCTCAAACAAATCAACTTCAGCCTTCAAGGAAAGCACTGGTTCTCCAGGGAATTTGTTGAGTAGAGAATAATGATAATTAACCTACTCAGAATTATACTTGTTATTTACTGGAGACATCCTTCTTAATGAAGGTTTTACCTTTAGAAAATATCCAGCCATTTATATTAAAAAAAAATATAACTCTTTCACAGTTTAAAGGCTCTGTTTTCATCCACCAAGGGCGCCTGGTGGCAGTCAGTATCTGAGGCTGTGTTACATTAATTGACAAAGGCCCCGTATGAGGGAAGAATAGGAACCAGGGTTTAAATCTACATTTTTACCTGCACATCTGCATGAATCCCCTTTGGAGGCTCTGTCTGGTTATTTCTCAATTCTGAATAGAAATGCGGTGGCACGTGGGAGAATGGATCCATGTGGATATGAGAGGCCAGAGAAGGAACTAGAGGAGACTTGAGTGGCACTTATGAAGTAGAGGGGAGGGGAAGAAATGTAGCAGCAAGGAAGAGGCGCAGAATGACCACAGAACATGCTAGTGACAGAAAGAAATCTGGCCCTATCAGATTCATACCAAGCTATGAATATCAAAAGAGAGGATATTTGAGAGTCCTCTTATGATAGGTAGATGATAGAAGACTTGGAAAGTCAAGTGCAGGGCTCATGAATAATGAGAGGGACAATCAAAATTGCTATTTAGGGATGATTAATCTGGAAGTGGAAAATATGGCTGATTTGGGAAATTTAAACATCATGGAGACTGGCAATGGGGAGCTCAAAGCCTGTCAGGAGGAGCGGCAGGGAGGCACATTCTGCAGACATCCTCTTGCTGCCCAGTTGAATTTCACTACCATTGTTTCAAAGTAACTGACACCTGCCTTCCTGCTCCGCTGTCGGTCCCCAAACCAACCCGCCACCAAAACATTCCATGTGATGCGGCTTTAGAAAATATAGCTGCAATCACATGTTACCTAGGAAACCAAATAAACTAAATGCAAAATGTTACCCCACACTGAGAAATAGCTGTGAAATTTAGTTATAGCTGTTTCTATTGTTCATTAAGCTTTAGATAATGGGAAAATATGCTAAATTAATCCAAATGCAAATTAAATAAATTAGATGTTGGAAATACATGTGGTGCATTGTGGGAATTGGATTAAAGCCTCTAACACAAAGTTTATTTGGCGATATTCACTTGTTTCAATACATTCTTTTATATACTTTTCCTGCTCTTGAAATTTTACATGAGTCGGAGACCATAGGCACATGTGTCCAACCTCCTGTGTCCCTAGAAGCAGGGCACGCCATGATGTATTTTGAGTGAGTGCATGAGGAGGCTGTGTGGGAATTATAGGAAGGGATAGGTGAAAGAAGGCTTGTCCTAAAGGTTAGATAAATCCCAATTGACATCTCCCTTTCTGAATCTTTTCACAGAGATAAAATTATCCCCTATACATTGAGAATTCAGATGGTATACCTTGACCTTCTGTCAAACATCCTCTAAGGCAGATAGACAACTGGTATGTGGCTCGGAGAGACACATTAGCTATAAACTCCAGAAATGCAGGTCTTTCCAACTGAGGAGCAGTCATAATTTCTCATAAACTCTCTTGTACACAGGTAACTACAAAAGTGAATAGAAAATATTTTTGAATAATTACAAAAATAATACAACAAAAAACTAGCATTGTAAATAATATGATGTGGTGGTTCAAACGCAGAATACCCCCCCACACACACACACACCTCATGTGTTTGTCATTAAGTCTCATAAGTAGTTGCCAGTAGGAAGAGCCTTTAGAAGGCAGAGCCTTGCTGGAGGAGGTGACTCGCCTGGAGCAGACCTTGAGATTTTACAACACCGTCCCACTTGCTAGTGCTAGCTGGCTCATATATGCTGCTTCCTCCCAGCTGATGTGATAAGATGTGATGCCAGGCTATCTGTTCTTGCCATGATTTCCCTTGTCACAATGAAACTTCCTTTCAAATCTCTAAGCTGGAAATCATTCTTTTCCTTCCATAAGCTTATTCTGATTTAGAGATTTTTGTCCCAGAAATGAGAAGGTAACCGCTACATATTTATATATGTCATGAACTTATTTTCATTTATAAATAAAATGTTTATTTGGTTTTACTCATCAAGGGATACCAAGAAACAACTGAAGCGTGAGATTTATTTGAGGGCTGAATTCGAAGAGCATTCAATAAATTTTATGGAAACAATGCCTATCATCACATGTCATTATTTCCTACCTAGACTTCTGAGTTATTTTAGGAAATTTAGGAGTTTTAGCTGGATTGCCCTGCAGTGATATACAGAATTTTCAATCAAGGTGTGCAAAACCCAACAACCTCTGTGTTCCACATTTTTTCAGTATGTCATACATCTAAGTTCTTATACCATGTAGCATTGGATTATTCAATGAAAACCTCAGGGAAATTTGATGATTGATGTTCAAGTAGAAGAATTCTAGTGTCGCAATAGATCCCTAGAGGAGTAGACTATTAAAATAATCTCAGCATATGAAAGAAACTACAATATCCCTTGGGATGTGTGTGTGTGTGTGTGTGTCATATAATAACAAAACACACTGTTTGGGACCAAGAGGCTCTCTCCCTATGTACATTTAAAAAGCCCTTTCCCTTCAACCACAATTTACTAGAAAACCATTTGCCTTGTATGTAAATGTGTCTATGTAAAATGGTTCAGAAACTGAAAGATTTTCTGAGAAGGAAGAAGGGCAAGGGAAGGATAGAAAACATCTTGACATTTCCATCTTTCATCTGAAGAAGAGAATTACATATCGGAATAGTCATTATGACTCTTATATGCCTAAATGCATTCCTTCTGGCAAGAAAATAGCAAGTCCTGGGAGAAATACTATTCATTTTATAAAAAGAACACTTGGACCTTTGCATAACTCAGACTTTGGAAATGAGGCAGGATCAGTCATTCATTCAACAAATATTTTGAATGTCTATTCTGTGCTTGACACCATCTATATTCTAAACTAGGTCATATTAATAACAAATAAATTATCTTTGTTTAAGATACCTTTATTCTACAGGGTCTCAGCAATAAACTTGTAAAAGGTTATTATTAAAGAAACAGTACAAAAAGGCATCATCACTAAAAGGTTTTATTATTTTATTATAGATATTCATCAGGATAACATGTGTACACCAGCACTTGGAGATCAAACTGAGGGGAATCCATGGCTAAACCACTACCTAGCAGTAAAACATCTCCATTTTCTTGAAGTCTCTGAATTACTTGTTTGTAAACACTTTCTGATTTCATTTGGCAAGGGAACATAGATCAGGTGGCAAAGATCCACAGGATAAGGGAAGGGAAGAAAACAAACCCTATTTATGAGTAAAGCAAATAATAAGAATGCCTAGCTGCACGAGCCAAATCCGTGCTTTCACCCACTGAGCGTAATCAAGAGCTATCAGGGGACTGGAGGGAGAAAGCAATGGGGACCCCATCACAGAAACTCAAATGGAGAAACACTCAATGGAGACATATTTTCAGATATTTTACTAGCTTTGTGCAGCTTCTCAGAGCATTTTCTTTAGCTACCAAAGAGCCTTTGATAGCAGAAGGTCTAGAGCTGGGATTGAAATCTTTTCCAATAAATAAATCAAATGGGTCTCAGATTATGCCACAATGCCAGAGCCATGCTGAGGCGGATGTAAAGTCAGAAATCACACTGAGAGCATGTGGCTCAAGCACAGCATATGATGGTTTATGGGTATCTTCTTTCTCTACACTAATCTCACAGTATAAAGATGAAGTCGAGTCGAAAGAAAAAAAGTTAACATTTACTTGCCACTAGAATGAATAACAAGAGATTGGATCTACAATTGACTCAATACACCCAGGGAAAGAAAAACATTAGATGCCATCGTTTGTGAGACACTGGAGATCAAACAAAAAGTGGTTGCTAAAAGGAAGATCCAGAGGCAAACCCCAAGTTTGCCCAAGCTTACTTTCTGCACACTGGAGCATGGGGCAGACCTCAGATAGAGCCTGTCTGATCCCCGTAGGTAAGGGAAGGAGCTGACAGGCAAGACTCAAGTGGTCAGAACACAGAAATGTCATGGATGTATCTGAAAGACACAGCACAGAGCTAGAGAAACCAGACACAAAGCATGATGCCATCTATACATATTCAAGACCTGGCAAAAATAACAAATGCTGATACTAATCCAAAGAGTGATGGACTTGGAAACCTGAGGGATACACTAACTAGAAGGGAACAGAAGTCTCCCAGAAGGTAAAGCAGTGCAGCGTTGGTTACACAGGTGTGAACATGGATCACCTTACATCTAAGATTGGTGTGCCCTGCTGAATACAAATTTGCCACAATCAAAAACTGTTCTGCCTTTTTCTTAACAAAAAATAAAGGAGAGAAATGAGGAAAGGAAGCCCAATTATATTTATTACCTCTATTTATGGGACAAAATAAAATAGTTTACATCTCTATTTTTTCTCTTAGATGTGGAAATAAATGTTGGAAATTATGACTCTGCATTGAAAAATACATTAACATTATACCTGTATGTGACTAACAAGGCAATATAAAAATTATCTTCTGAGAGCCAATAGGCTCTCGACAGATTATGACCATCACCATCAATATATACCTAGCCAAGTACACTAGAGATGAATGGGCTATAATTAAACAGAAGCAATAAAATTTGTTTACAATTGCAGCCTGCAAAAGATGGCTGAAATGAAATTAGTGAAGCCATAAATTCCAACAACTCATAATAATCCCCGACAAACTATAAGACTCTGAATTGAAGAAAGTATTGCTCCTTATGTCTTAGGACCATGTCTCAGATAGGATCTGTAGAAACTATTTTGCCTGGTTATTAGCTTCATGTTCATGGAGGATCACATAGAATAATGCAAAATACCACGATTCCTGTGGAATCTGAACTTGTATGTGTGTAAGCATCAGCTGATGCTGTACCTTAAGGATACTCCAAGTCATCTGATAGCAGTGAATAATAAACAAGAGTCATTCCCATGGATAACAAAATAAAACTATAACTCATGTTTGTGAACTTCCTGAGAGTGCCTGTTTCTAGCTCTGCAAAGACTCTGGGTTGAACTTGAATTCTCCAGCTTCCCTTTGCCTAACTTGAAGATCTGTGGGAACAGGAACAAAAACAGATGCAGAGCTGTAACTGGATTTACCTTCTGATGCTGCTTGCTCAGAGCTGCCTCTCGTTCTCTGCCTTATCTTCCCGACCTTGATCCCCATGGTTGCATGTGGCTCCCCTAGGCCTTTCCGATTTCTACAGACTCAACTAGCTCTCGTCTGCCTACATGTAGTAAACTTGTAAAAGTGTCCATAGTTCATGAACATTCTGGTCTTGTTGCCTAAGGAAATAAGTTCCAAGGATGGACATCTAAAACATAAAGTAAAACCTGGAAAATATAACCTTTCCCCAAATAATATAGTTACTAGAAATTATAGTGTAATTGATACTAATGTAATTTGTACAGCTAAAATGAGTACGGATGCCTGTGCATTGAGACGAGCCTTCATTAGGAGGCTTCCCTTAAGGCATCTAGAAGACATCAATCAGTAGGCACACTTGTGGTGTCTGTCAGAACCTCTGTCCCTCTACTAAACACAGTCATCATTGTGAGCAAATCACGTGACCATTCTGTGTTCTCCCTTCTGTGAAATCACAATAATGTCTGTTCTCCCTGGCTATTATAAGATCTGGATGAGAAACTGATAATGAACTGAGCACATCCGTTGTATATGTGTATGGGCATTGTTTGTAACTTTATGACAATTATGTTTACATGAGTCATGTTTTCAGGTTTCTGAAAAGATATTAAAGAGAAACCAACAGTTCCATGAGTACTGTTCTAAAGAATGGCATGATGTAAGCTTTAGTTATACATTCAATTTATGTTTATAATACACATATACAACACAATCTTCCAACATCTGCTTCTTAGAGGCATGTAAGAAATATCTTGTCCAAAGGATATCACAGATACTAAAGTGACAGAGTCAAAATAGAAACACAAGACTTCCCACTTCACCTCAGCGCCCCATCCACAGTGCTACAAAGCATGTATTTACTTGATTACAGTAATGTAGCAAACAATAGAAATAAGGTACTTAAGGCCCACAGAAAATGGGAATACAGATATTTCTGGATAAAGAGAAAAATGCTAATTTCAAATGCCTCACTGATTATTTTTAAACTAGAAACTTTTAAAGGGTTAGAAATTCCATAACATGATAATATTTCAATCAAGAACAAGCCCTATGTCTTTCATCATTTTGTAATCTGATCACCTGAAATAAAGTGCCCAAGAAAATTATTTCTGACGATGATCATCTTTCATCATTTCTAATAATGACTAAATAAAACAAAGATAATAATAATGTGAACTTTGATATCAGACAGTGTTAAGGCATCCTTCAACTGCTTCCAAATTGTGCCCTCAGTTTTTTCACTGTTAAAATCGAGATCTTAGTACTTTCAAATTTCAGTGGTATTTGGGGATGTTTAAAGGAATCACTGCATCTTCATAAATGCCCTGTATAGCTCTAAGTCCATGATAAGAAGTTGAATAATGTCAAATACTATTACTGCTAGTAATAAAACTCACTATCACACCTCTAATTATTAACTACCTACTACCTTCCTATTTAAACCAAAGATTCAAGATGCTCAGAATATATAACTCAATTTCAGTGTTAGATGCAGGACTGGCTTGTAAATCACTTCTATTCTAAAGGCAATTAAATTAATAATGATGTGGTGCATAACTTTTATATTTTAATAAGTTAAATATATATCAAACCTTTTAACAATCTGACTTATTATAAAAAATTTTCAAGATCGATATTCACCAATGATTCAATGGCATTAATCGAGATTTGTGTTCTATAAAACCTATACTCACTGTGATGATTAAGGTTTTTTTTTGTCAAATTCACCTATTAGTAATCTTGGGTGGGTCTCTGAGGTTGTTTACAGGAAGGCAGCACTCTCAGTAGGGGGCAGGATATAAGTAGGCTCAAGAAAACTAGAAACAATCTTTTCTTCTTGGGAGGGTAGTGCAGGAGGGAAATTCCAGAGATTCAGGGAGTAAAAAAGTCTGGGAAAGGACTGCAAGACCTCACCCTATGACTATATAAAGCGGAAGGAATTCTCTTCTGAACTACCACCACCACCACCACCCCTTGGCTGTTCTGTGTATGTGGTGCTGGTGATAGGGTTCTCTCTCTGCTTGGATCTGAAAGGGTGCCAGCCTTTTTAATCATTATAGAACTGCTCCTTAATCTGTAGCTTCAATAAATCCTTTCCTCCCATAAACTGTGCCTGGTTTATAGATTCATCCCAGCAGTGTGTGGCTGACTATGACACCCACTCTAAGTCTACATTAATAGATTTAACATTGGAAAATGGGACTCTTCCCTAAGAACTGAGTACAATAACATGCATTTATACTAAAGAAAATGTAGGTTTTTTTTTAAATTTTAAAGTGTCTAGCATCCAATGTTGAGCCAAACACAGCAAAGAACACACACATTTAAATATATGTGATCTTAACTGTACAAATGTTTAGAAGAAAGACTGGAAGGAAAGTTCCAGAATATTTACAGTAACCAGAAGTATTTTTTTCTGTTTAACAGCTTGAAGGTTGTCTTTCGTTTCCAGCTCTCTTTCGTACCACATTCACCTACGAGGCACTTACACATTTAATCTCCAATGAGAATTCTAAGAGTGGCTTCCTCACATTTAATGCCAGAGACTGGTCCACTTTAGGAATCCCTACCACCAAATGCTCATTTTTCTATTGAAATATGTGTGTTCCCTAATAGACTCTAATGTCTTGGAGAACACAACTGTATCTTATTCATGATCATATCTGCAAAGAGGAAAAATCCTGGAAGTGAATAAAAAATGTTCTAGGCAAGTCAACAAAATTAAATAGGCCTACTGGCTGCAAAGAGACTTGGAAAACAGAGAGGAGTTAAGCATATAGCCAAACATACAGATGTAGCATAATAATTGAATGCTTGTGTTTGTATATGGTGTCTGGAGACAAAATGAATATGCATCTATCCGCCCCCTTGTTTGTAAGCAAGTGATGTGTATATTGCTGATTATTTTCTAAAAGCTAAGCGGGGAATGTTTTTTAACAGATTTAATCAATATGCCAACCTACATTTAAAAAATAAACAAATCCACACAATACATAAAAGGCAAAAGG
>PVHP010012825.1:9046-42310 GCA_004024765.1 Zapus hudsonius
AGAGAGAGAGAGAGAGAGAGAGAGATTCCATCATTAACTTCTCTCCCCACACCACACACATAAGCAAACAAACTAAGGTAAGGAAGAGAAGAATTTTCCTTCCTCTTGAGCTTCCTTACATCTTGCCCTCTACTGATAAGGCTTCCCACTTTGGAGGAAGGGTTCACTCTGGAGAAGGGACCTTCTTTAGTTAATCCTTCCTGTAAGCAACCTCAGAGACCCACTCAAGATTAATCTGAATTATTAAATAGGTCAAGTTGCTACCAAAATTTATCCATCATAAGTCCAACCCTTGTCTACATGACATCAAACCATATATCCTTACATCATACTTAATTTCCAAATGAAGAAAGCAACAATATCATAATTCTGCCTAACATGGTATAACTACCACAGATATAACTAGAAATGCATAATCTTCCTCCAACACAAGGCAAGGTCCCTTAACTCTGAGATCTTTAAAATGAAAACAAGTTACATACTTTTAACATATTGTAGCAGTTTCAAGAACCCCCAGTAGATTCCAGAGTTAAAGATTTTTTCCAGCTGCCTGTTTAGAGGGCGTGTCACCTTGGCCAGATACTAGGGTCCAGCCCTAAGGTATTCCTAGGGTGGCTTTGGAGTTCCAGCTATACATATGAAAAGAGTGGTCTAAACTGAAGCCTGGAGTTCTTGCTGTTTGTGAGTTTGAATGCGCTTGCTTGCTTTTGGAATGGCTGGTGATGGGTTTTTGTCTGTGATTGGACCTGTGAAAAGGGGCCAGTCTCTTTCACCATTCTGGAACATCCCCTGGATCTGTTACTTCAAAAATCCTTTTCTCCACAAATTGTGCTTGTTTTGGGGATTCATCTCAGCAGTGTGTGGCTGACTGTGACACTTATAATGACACAGAGTAAACATTTCCAACTATGAGGCACAACAAGGAGAGACTGGACCAATGCAAACTCAACAATCATTAGGCAAACATGGAACATCTGCAGTTCAAATCTGATATTACAACCAGTGACTGACATTCTCTGGATTTTCCAATTCTGCCCCTCAGCTTGGCTGAGTAGCTGAGAATAACTTCCATCCTTAGCCAACAGCACTCCACAGTAGCCTTTGCACAGTCCTAGTATATCCCAAACATGTTTGTGTCTCCATTGCAAACCATGGTCCATCTTCCAATGCCTTCACTTACCTAGCAGGGACTACATGTTCTATTCCATATACCACATCTCAGCAGCATCTGAGTATTATGTTATTGTCTTTCCTCTGTCTTGGGAAGAAAGCTATCCCAGGCCTCTACTTTAAACTCAATTTGAATCTAAGTCATTCAACTTGACTGATAGAGAAGTGAATTTGTCATCATTCAACTTCATTTCTTGCACTCTCAGGGTCAAGCAAATACATCCCCAAGTAGAAAACATGTTTTTTTTTTTCACCCTGTTAGAAATTCTCAGGCCTACTGTGAATAGGACAAAGAGGCAGTCTATAGAATGGGAGAAAATATATCTATATATCTAACAGGGGTCTAGTATCTAAGATATACAAGTAACTCAAAAAACTAAATATTAACAAGTCAAACAACCCAACCAAAAACTGGGCTATAGAAATGGATAGAGAGTTCTTAAAAAAACAAACGGAATACAAATAGTCAATAAACACATAAAAATGTGGTTTACATTCTTAGTCATCAGGGAAATACTAATTAAAACTATGAAATTCCATCTCACTCCTTTGAGAATGGCTCTCAACAAGAAATGACAATAAATACTGGCCAGGGTATATGGAAGAAGGAACCCTTCTCCATTGGTGGTGGGATTGTAAATTGGTATAGCCATTGTTGAAATCAATGTGGACATTCCTGAGACAATGGAAGCCTTATGGATGGACATCCTGGTCAAATGTACAAAATGGTGCAATGGTGGCATATCTCCTTTGGGGGAAACCAATTTCTCTCTGATTGGATTTGTGCACTGTTCCACGGGAAGGCATTCATTCCTGGTACTGAAAACCTAGTCAAAAGCCTATGGCTGAGGAGGTCATAAGCCCTAGAGAGGAAATTACTACTATTTTCTGGATGAATGCATATATTATGCCCACTAAACTGCCCTTTAAATACTTATATTTATTCCCATATATTAATGCTTCTCTCACTTTTAGTTAGAGAAGCTTCTTTTTTTTCCAGATGGTGGTGACCACTGGGGTGTTTCAGAACTGGCCAAAGTGCTGATAACAAGTGACAGTGGAGTATTCAGCACTAAGTGAGAAATATCTATCACACCCTCCAAGGCTCACGAACCATTGAAGATGAGATGGTGGAAAGAATGTGAGAGCTACAGGAACAGAAGAAGTGGTTATAATGCTGTCATCCAGACACAAAGTAGCTTTAATATAAATGACCTCAGAGTGGCTGATACTAATAGGAGGGGAAAATGTTAACATAAAACAGAAGAAAGACTATTTGGAAATGAGAAGTGATTCAGTGGAGGGGGAATTTGGGAGGGAGAAAGTGGTAGTGGTTGGAGGGAGTTTATGACCATGGTTTTTTGTCTATATTTTTAGAAGTTGTCAACAAAAGGTAAAAGAAATAGAGTCTGGGCAGAAGTGCTATCTGTGTATGTGTGGAGGATGGAGGTAATGCTGTCCTCAGAAGCCATAGGTTGTTACAAGAAAATTTCAGTTCTAGAGGCAGGTTACATTTCAGTGAGTTATAATATTACAGGCTATTGCCACGGATCTTGGTTGCCCATTACAACTAGATAGGAAGACTAGATACCAAAAACTTCACATGTCTGTGCTGCAGATCACTGAAAGATCAAGTTGAAGCTGAGCTGGAAGCCTGTCTGTTGACGGGTTGTCTGGATGCTGGAATAAGCTATGCAGTATGCATCCTATTTGAAGAGAAGAGTCATCAACAGTCTTAACCAGCAGTGGCTTCTGTTATGTAAAATATGACCTTTAGTTACTTCCAATTTTCAGTATTATTGCTGTGCATCTATTTTATATTTCTCAAGATTGAAATTTATGTGAATTTGGTCAAAGCTCAGAAATTTCAGAGCAAAAATTTAGTTCATAAAGGAAAGCCATGATGTTATCTCTGGAGACTCCACATTGCACCAGTGTTATACTAATTCAAAGAAGTGACTGAAATTTTGTATTCTGGCATATTTTGTCACCACTTTACAGTTGATGTTCTATATGACATTATTTATTCACTTATATCTTATATTTTACTTTTGCTAATATGACTTATTCAAAGCCTAGTGTGAAAATTACAATTATCCTACTAATATTGTTGTGGTTTTGATTCTTCAGTATACTCTACACATCTTAAAATATAAGTATTTAGAAGGAACACAGAGATAGAGCTTTAAACTTATAATATCATTAGTCACGTAAAAATTATGTATTAAATTATTGGGGAAATAGTTCAGCCAGTAAAGCACTTGCTTGCAAAGACTTCTGTTCTGGGATTGATATCCCGGTACTCACAAAAAGTCACATGCACAAAGTGGTACATATGTCTGGAGTTTGCAGTTGCAAGAGGTTCATGTACACCCATCGTCTCCCTCAAATAAATAAATCATATATATATAAGTATATAAATTATATACATAATATATTTATGTATATACTTATATGTATTATATATGTATATATTATATACGTTATATAATAGGGGAGACAGGGCTGAACACCTGGGTTGCTCACCAAGATTATATGTTATTCCAGGGATGTTTCTGAGGGGGAACAAACCAGTGGAATGTTAGAGAGGAACAGAACTGCACACCACTAGAGACAGCCTGATCCAGTGTCTTCAATCCCACACCCACCATGATCAAATTAGACCATGCCACCCAATGCAGGCTGTATAATAGCTGCCATTGCTGGATCCTAAGTGAGACAACTGGTTTCTCGATGGGCAGACCACAACACAAAGCAAACAACACATAAAACATAGCAGAGAGATCTCCACCAAGACTAAATAATTTCACAATGGATACCTTCAATGAAAGCTTAGAGAAAGCCCAAGACATACAAACTCAACATGAAATCTTGACAAGCATTTTAAATAAACTTAGTGAGACAATGAAGAAATAGCTGGTTGATTAGAAAAAATCTGGGCACTTAATCAAACAGAAACCCCAAGAATGGCTGAAGAAGTTAGAAGAAAATCAGCAAAAAGGATCCAAAGTTCAAATCAAAGGATGAAATGCAACACAATAAACTCGAAGAAGGAATGAAAGAAATGGAAGATAATCAGCAAAACAACTTAATTGATGGCTGAAGGAAACCAAAGAGAATCTGGAAACAGTACTCTACAGATTGATTAATGAAATCAAAGTCAATCAAAAAGAGATCAACAGAAGGCTAAAGGAATTTGAGGAAAATAAAAAAAAGAGCTCATGGGCCAATTGAACAAGCTCAACAAGGACATATCCAAATGCAGGAATGAACTGCAAGAGATAATAAAAAAGGTATAATCAAGAAATGAAAGTGGACTTCAAACAAGATGGAAATGCATAAGAAAATCATAACAGAAACCATAAATAAAATAACCCTCTGAAAAGGCTCCCACAAAAGCCTCACCAACAGAATAGACAACATAGAAGACAGACTTTTGGAACTTGGGGACAAGACAGAAGAATTAGATTGTGACTCCAAAACAACTATCAAGTTTAAAAAAATGTGTGAACAGAACATGTGGGAACTTTGGGACACCTTAAGAAGATCAAATATTTAGATCCTAAGCATACAGGAAGGGGAAGAAAAAAGGCCAAAGGCATAGAGAATAAATTTAACAACATTAATGAAGAAAAAAATTTCCAACCTTCCAAAAGAGAAACTGATCTGGGTACAGGAGGTACACAGACACCAAATAGACTGGACAAGGGAAAAGACAGCCAAAATCACATAATAATCAAAATACTAAACAGAAGGATAAAAAAGAATATTAAAAGCTTTTAGAGAAAAACAGCTTATTATATACAGAGGAAAGCCCACTGGAATTACACCTGCCTTTTCAATGGAAACTATCAAATCCAGAAGGACTTGGAACAGGGCATTTCAAAAGCTAAAAGATGATGGTTGCCAACCCAGTTAAATTGTCCTTATAATAAAAGGAGAAAGAAAAAACTTTCATCATATAAACCAGGTTTATGATTTCATGAACACCAAGCTAGCCCTACTTAGAATACTGCATGCTCATGACATGCACATGAAGAGATAAAAAACATCAAAGCCAGAATGGACATAAAGCATGCAAAGACCAAGAGAATGCCAAGATCTACAAAACCTTCAACATGATAGGGATTAATTTAGAACTCAAAATTATAACTCTGAACATTTATGGGCTCAATTCTCCATTTAAAAGATACAGGTTAACAGGCTGGATCAGAAAGTTCTATCCATCCATTTGCTGTCTATAAGAAACCAATATTACAAATATGATAAATACCACTTTATGGTGACAGGATGGAAAAAAGATTTTCAAGCAAATAGAAATATGTAGAGGTAGCTGTACTGATTTCTGACAAAATTGCCTTTACTAAATTACTAAAAGTAATTAAAAGAGATAAAGAAGGCTACTTCGTACTAAAAAAGGACCAATTAAACCAGAAGATAGTACAATCATAAACTTATATGCACCAAACACAGGGACACCTAACTATATACAGCAAAATTTACTAGCCAATAAAACAGATAAAAATCCCAATACAATAATAGTAGAGGACTTCAGCCCCCTATTATCCCCAGTAGACAGATCCTCTAAGCAGAAAATAAACAGAAACAATGGAGCTAAACAATGCTATATATCAAACGGACAACATTCTATAGAACATTTCACCCTAATTCAACTGAATACACATTCTTCTCAGCAGATCATGGAACCTTCTCCAAAATATGCCATGTTAGGGCATAATGCATGTCTACACCAATAAAGAAATATAAAATTATATTACCACAATCTATTAAAACTAGAAATTCACAATAATAGTAACAACAAAAGCACAACAACTCCTGAAGACTGTGCAACTCACTATTGAATGAATGAGTTTTTTGAAAAAATCAGAAAGGAAATCATTAAATTTATCAAGCTGAATGATAAGACAATAGCTAAGTAGACAACATAACAAAACTTATGGTACCCAATGAAGGTGGTTGTAATATTGAAGTTTATATCATTAAATATCTACATCAAAGAAGGACAGAGAGATCTCAAATAAATAAATATCCATCTTTAGGCATGTGAAAGACAAGAACAGTCTAAGTCCAAAAGTACCAGTTTGGAAGAAATTATCAAAATCAAAGCAGAAATAAACAAATTGGAAATGATGAAAACAATTAAAATAATGAAATGAAGAGGTGGTTCTTTGAAAAATTAATCAAGGATGATAAATGACTTGCCAAATTGACCAAAGAAAAAAGAGAAGACTCAATTCAATGAGTAGAAATGGAATTGTCACAAATGACACCAGTGAAATTGGAAGAATCATCAGGGCATATTTTGAAAACCTGTATTCCACAAAACTATAAAACCTGAAATAAATAAATAAATAAATAAATAATTTCCTCAAATCATTTCACCTTCCAAAACTAAATCCATAACAGATAGACTTCCTAAACAAACCAATTGCTTCTAATGATATTGAAAATGTAATTAAAAAATCTCCCAACAAAAAAAGCCTAGGCCCAGATGGATTTACTGCTAAGTAGTACAAAATCTTCAGTCAAGAGCTAAAATCACTTCTTCTCAAATTATTTCACATAACTGAAAAAAGGAATGATCTCAAATTCTTTCTATGAAGCCAGTATTACTCTAATACATAAACCATATGGAGACACAGGAAGAATAGAAAATTATAGACCTAAGATATCTCTAATGAACTTACTTACATGCAAAAAAACTCTCAATAAAATCCTCAAAAACAAAATTCAAGAATGAATCAAAAACATCATCCACCTTGATCAAGTAGGTTTCATCCCAGGGATGCAGGGATGATTCAACATACAGAAATAGATAAATGTAATTCATCACATAAATAAGCTTATAGACAAGAATAACATGATTATTTCAATAGATACAAAAAAAGGCATTTGACAAAATGCAATATCCCCCATGATTAAAACACTGGAGAGGCTAGGGATGGAAAGATCATATCTCAACATAATAAAGCCTACTGATAAAGAAGCCAAGGCCCAGATCACACTACATGGGGAAAATACTCAATGCATTCCCATTAAGGTCTAGAACAATACAGGGGTGCCCACTTTCACCATTGCTTTTCAAAATAGTACCTCAAGTCTTAGCTCAAACAATAAGACAAGAGAAACAAAACACATACAATGGGTAAGGAAGAACTCAAACTAGCCTTATTTGCAGATGACATATTTTACATCTAAGTGATCCAAAAGACTCCATTGAAAAACTCCTAAAGGTGATATATTCTTTCAGTAAAGTGGCAGAATATAAAATCAACACACAAAAATCAGTAGCCTTCCTATATGTCCAAGATAAACATATGGAGAAAGAGATAAGCAATGCTATCCCATTTTCAATAACCACAAAATGTTAAATACCTTGGAATATCACTAACCAAGGAAGAAAAAGACCTATACAAAGAAAACATAAAACACTGAAGAAAGAAGTAGTGGAGGACATAAGAAGATGGAAAGACTTCTCATGCTCATGGATTGAAAGAATTAATTTTATGGAAATGGTTATCCTACCTAAGACAATATAAAGATTCAGTGCTAAATTCTATTGAAAATTCTAGTAATGTTCTTCAAAGAGATAGAAAAAATAGTCTCAGATTTCATATGGAAGAACCGAAGACTTTGGATAGCCCCAAATATGCTCAACAAAAGAAATATATTCAGAGGTATCACCATACCTGATTTCAAGGCATACTACAAAGCCACAATAATTAAAATAGCATAGTTTTGGCACAAAACAGAACAATGAAATAGAACAGAAGACCCATATCTAAGTCTAAGCAACTACAACTACCTGATCTTTGACAATGGGAACAAAAATACAAAGTGAATAAAAGACAGCATCTTCAACAAATGGTGCTGGAGAAATTGGACAACTATATGTGTGAGAATGAAATTAGACCCACATTTTTCACCCTACATAAAAGTCAACTTGAAGTCTATTAAGGACCTTAATATAAGATCTGATCCTCTAAAAGAACTAGAAAAAGCAGGGAGAACACTCCACCATTTAGATATGTGGAAAGACTTCCAGAATAAGACACCAGTAGCACAGGAAATTAGATCAACACTCAACCAGTGGGACCTCATGAAACTAGAAAGCTACTGTATAGACAAACAAACCATCAACAGAGTCAATAGATATCCCACAGAATGGGAGAAAATTCTCACCAGCTCTACCTTGACCAAGTTCTAATACCTAGAGTCTATAAAGAACTCAAAAATTTAAACAATAAAAAAAATCAAACAACCCAATAAAAAATGGGGTAGAGAATTGAAGAGAATTGCCAAAGGAAGAAATACAAATGGCTACTACACACTTAAAAGATGTTCAACAGCTTTAGCCCTCAGAGAAATGCAAATTAAAACAAATCTGAAATTTCTTTTTTAAAAAATATTTTATTCATTTTCAAGCAGAGAGATACAGAGATAGAGAGAGAAGAGAGAAGAGAGAAGAGAGAGAGAGAGAGAGAGAGAGAGAGAGAGAGAGAGAGAGAGAGAGAGAGAGAGAGAGAGAGAGAGAGAGAGAGAGAGAGAGCATCAGGGCCACCACCTTGTGGGTCTGGCTTATGTGGGTCCTGGGGAATTGAACCCGGGGCCTTAGGCACTGGAGGCAAGTGCCTTAACCACTGAACAATCTCTCCAGCCCCAAATCTGAATTTTCATCTCACTCCAGTCAGGATGACATTCATCAAAAATTGAACGGCAACAAATGATGTTGAGGCTATGGGGAAAGAGGAACTGCTATCAACTGCTGGTGGGAGTACAAACTGGTACAACCACTATGGGAATCACCATGGAGATTCTTGGAAAGGATGAAAAACTACCATTTGATCTAACTAGACCACTCCTCCACATTTACCCTAAAGACTCCACTTTGTTTACAGAGACAGTTTCTCAACTATATTTTTGTTGCTCTATTTGCAATAGCTAGAAATTGGAATCAGCCCAGATGCCAATCACTAATGAATGGATAATGAAGATGTTGTACATATAAAAATGGAATTCTAGTCAGCAGTAAGGAAAAATGAAATAATGAAATTTGCAGAGAAACGGATGGAGTTTGAAAATCTCATTCTAAGTGAGGTCACACAGGTACAGAAAGACAAAAGCCACATGTGCTCTCTCATCTGTGGTTCCTAACTTGGATCAATTGGAGATGAGTCCAAATGGTGGTAGGCAACAGAAATATAGACATGAAACTAGAATGAGGCCAGGATAGAGTAGATATTATGATAGAGGAGAGGAGTTATCTGATACGTTAGGGGAAGGACAGAACATCAAAAGTGTGTGTGTGTGTGTGTGTGTGTGTGTGTGTGTGTGTGTGTGTGTGTGTGTGTGTGTGTGTGGTGGGGGGACTAAGTGGAGTATGAGGATGGGGAGAGAATTATTCAACAGTTTAGACAACATGAATCAGTTCCATAGAAACACTCATTCTGTCTAGTATTCTGCAAGATATATCCACAAATAAAGTGGGAAGGGGGACAGTCTGGACAGAAGGAGGAAAAAGCTTAACTTTAAAATCATGGACTCTGGCCAGTAAATACCCAGGCCCAGAATTGGGGTTTCTCCCACATTGAGTTGTTGGTCAGGCATACCCCAGGCCATTGCCAAAACACTTGCTTACCTGCCAGAGCTAAAAGACAAGACCCTATTCCTGAAGACACCACTGGCTGAGGTCACAGGGCACTGGAATACCATGCTGGAACTAAAAGGGAAACTAACTCCCACCTGGCTCTCATAGTGCTGGAAAGCCCCTTTGGAGAGGAAAACAGTCACTAACAACATGAATAGGTATGATGAATAGTCAGCTGGTCAAGAAGTACAATAGTTCATTAGTGGCAAGCAACCTTTGCAGGTAACCAACTGTTCTTTGATTGGGCATGAGGTCTGTGCAGTGGGAGAGAACTCGTATCTGATACTGGAAACCAAATTGGAATCCCATTGTTAGGAAACTCATAGACCTCAGAGAGAAGCCCCCACTGCTCTCTGGAGAAGAAGAGTGGGATTGCACAATGAAAAAAAAAAGAAGTAAAAATAAAACCCTCTCATATTTGCATATCCCTTTAACTCAAGCTGCTCTCACTCCTGCCTGTAGAATCTGCTTTATTTTAGAAACATCAGAGAAAACAGGAGAACCAAGATCCTTTGATAAAACAAGAAGTTAGGCAATTGCCCACCATGAGATGTGCCAACTCTACCAAGTCTGCCACAGCCCAGGAGAAATTGCAGGGGAAATGTTGACATGTACACTGCAAGCCTTACAACCAACCCCAGGTTGATGGTGACAAACACAGTGACCAAAAATCCTATGAAAGCAGAAATCCAGAGGTTACAGAGAACTGAACACTTAGTCAGACTGCCAACAGACCTGCTATGGCTCAGGGACCATGGCAGAAGAGGGAATGAAAACTGTGTAAGAGCCACAGAGTGGGGAGGAATACCCTGAAGCATGGTCCCCTACTACCTCACAGGGACTGACTGAGCCTTTATGACCCCATAGTGCATCCCATAACCACACAGTGGCAGATCTCTAGGGTAATGAGAACTGGGTCAAGGGGATAAAAGAGAATAATCTTTTATAATTAATATAAAATAAAATAATTAATATTAAAATTATATAATAAAACAATGAATTTAAAGTGAATGATATGTTTGAGGACATATTTGAGTGTTTTCTAAAGTGGAAATAATATGTGCCTAGCTGGTTGGTAACTTCTCTCCATTTTCTTTTCCTTATTCTTTGTTTTTCTGTTTGAAAGAGGAAGTTACAGGCCTATAGGAGAAAACTTGAATTACTTTTTATCACAGAAATAACCCTGAGTCACTCTTCTTTCTTTTCTGCTTTTGATCTTTGCGGCATCTGTGAAAGCTGTCCAAGTCCACTTGCAACTAATTGATGCCTTTTTGGCTGTCTTAGTAGCAAAGGCAAAGATTAAGTGGCTGTGGGGAAAATGCTTCATCCTTGTCCTGAGCATGGCTCTTTAGATCTAGTTTGAATTATATTGACAGGATGAATTTGAGACCACAATTTCAGTTTTCCATACTGTGTCAACAACATCCCAACTGCTTTAGAAAGTATCATAGTGATATGAATAACTTGTGAACAAAAAATAAAAAATTCTAAGGATGGGGGCTGGAGAGATGGCTCAGTAGTTAAGGCACTTGCCTTCAAAGCCCAATGACCCAGGTTCAGTTCCTCAGTACCCATGTAATTAATGTCAGATGCACAAAGTGGCACATGTATCTGGAATCCATTTGCAGTGGCTAGAGGCCCTGGCATGCCTATGTTCTCTCTCTCTCTCTCTCTCTCTCTCTCTCTCTCTCTCTCTCTCTCTCTCTCTTATTACAAATAAAATAAATGTTTTAAAAATTTCCAAGGACAGAATTTGGGAAAACCTGCTCTGTGAAAAATTCTGAAGGGCCATTTTGATCCCAGCATGCAAACAGTTTATCAGGAATGTGAGGAAAAATTGTTAGTTGGACATGGGACGATTGCTTCCACAGTTCCTGTTTTACAGAGAATAGAGGTTAGTAACCTGCAGTGAAGCTTGTTAGGTGTGTGAGAGGGCAGGCATGGGCTTAACACAAGGAGGAAAGCTGTGAATCAGACATTGATAGGCAGCTATTTCTTCTGAATTAAACATTCCTTCTTAGAGGGAATCATTTCCGGGAGAACACAGTCTTCAGTGCATCTGCCTGCAAGATGGGCAGGGAGCTCCAAGGATGTAGCTTTTATGAATTGCTACCCATCCTTGGATGTGATTGCCAGTGTTACAACTGCCTTTGAGTTGGCCATGTTTCTGTCAGTAACTCCTTACTCATGTTACTAAAAGTAAAATTAATAAATAAAGGAGTCTCTAAGTTACATTTGGGCAACATTATTCACTACTTATATAACCCTGTATTGCGTGATATGAAATAAAACTGAGGTAGCTCCATCTGAGGGTGGAGCACTTGCATTTTAGGGGTGGTCATAATACAACTACCTTTCCTTATGCAATATGGAATGGTATGCCTCCTTGCGGTAGTGGCAGTGGATAATAAGACATGCTAGAGCAGATGAGAGTGGAGCATCCTTGAGAGGAATCCCAGGGCAACATTCTTCCTCTACAAAGAGTGGGGTAGAATGTCTCTTTGATGAGTAGGGTCTACCATGTGAGTATGAGGATATCCTCAAAGGACTAACAGACTGGAAAATATATTGTAGTTTCTAAAAATAGTGTGAATTGAACAGGATTGCAAGACGCCTATGGAAGCAGTTATGTAGCATTTGCTTGGGTAATAAAACATTCAACTAAGGCTTATCTGCTTATCCAGAAAGAACTCCCATAAAATTGAGGAATAAAATTGAGGACGAAGACATACAAACACTATCATCTGCACTAACTTCTGATTTCAAAGGAAAGTACAAAAAGTGAAGGATGAGATGGTGTTGTTGGCTTGTCATTTTGTACCTCTCTCTCTCTGTATGTGTGTGTGTGTGTGAGAGAGAGAGAGAATGTGTGTGTGGTTAAGGTTGCCTATGAATTAGAGCCATGCAGGGTAGCCAGAGGGGCCAAGTTGTGCAGAACATTGTTACCTAATATTGTGCAGAACACTTAGGCTTTGCCGGATGGTCAACCCAAGTGCACTTTATACATGGCAACCCCTGGGGGCATTGGTCAGCAGAATAAGGTGATATGAGAAAATCAATCTGGATGTAGGTTAAAAATATTCTTTGTTTTAGGGGAAGGAAATTGCTCCCTACCACAAAGCACACTATATGTATATATAGTGTAAGTAAGAGGACATACAGGAGTTGGATGTACTACATATCACTGTTGGAGAGTTTCACATGTGAGTGTGAACTGTAAAGATAGTCATTTGTGGTTGGTGAGATTGGAGGCTGTGAATTTGCCCACAGAACAGAAGAGTAAATATCATATAATAACGACCTCCAGGAGTCCATTATACAATTACTGAAATCTTCATGGGGTCAGAATTGTTAGAGATTAACCCAAGAACATTTCAATGGCTTCATGTGGCCCACAAAGAAACCAAATGGCTCCTGGAGAATGACAATTGAGTGTAGAAATCTAGGTAAGGATTGCTCCCATCCCATCCCTGCCACTTTACTTACCATTGCTCTTTTGGCTGAACGACTGGAACAAGTGTTAGGATCTTTGCATGGTGCACTCGACCTCCTTCACACTTTCTAGTTTCTTATTATCTTACTTGTTAGTATCCCCTTAGCTTTGTAGGCCATACTGATTTGCATTCACCTGAGACAGCACTGGACTTTCACTGCACTCCAACACGGTTGATTACCTTCACAGTTCCACAATGTGTTTTGGGATGGGAACACTGTACCTTGCTTTGTTATCCTGCCCACAATCTGCGAATAGATTTTATTATATGGATGATATAATTATAGACTATGGATGTTTTATAGACTTAGAAAAGTTCCTGAAGGGCTTGGGAGATGGCTTAGCAGTTACAGGTGTTTGCTTACAAAGCCTGTACTTTCTGGGTTGATTCCTTAGTACCCATGTAAAGCTAGATGTACAAAGTGGCACTTGCATCTGGAGTTCATTTTCAGAGGCTAGAAGTGCCCATTCTCTCTATCATTTTATTTCTCTCACTGTCAAATAAATATTTTAAAAAGTACCTACCTGAGTTAAAAACATAAATGAACCTGAAAGATAAACATACTCCTAAAGGAAATCAATCTTCACAAGATGAAAGGGCAGATAGAACTGTAAAATTCTTAGGAGTATTATCACCAGATATGATGCATATGATACCTGACAAGGTTATAGAGAAAAATCCCACAACAGTCTGTGCCTACAAATGTAAAACAGCTGCAATTATTTTGAAGCTCCTGAGGTATTGGTAGATTTTTATGTACCATATTGATCAAGCTCTTTTTTCTTTTATAACTTGGTAAAACAGGGGTACCATGTAGGATTGGTAATTCGGACAAGAGAAGATCCTAAATAGCTGTGTGCCCTGACTTCTAATGTCTCTTCTTATTAGAAGTCACGAGAAACTCACAGAGCTCCAGATGGGGACCATGATGAAAATAATTTGAGCACGAAGTTCCAACATGGTCTTACTTCTAGTCATGGAAAGAAGAAGAGGCTAGGTGTACACTGGTAGCAAGGTGTACACTAGTAGCTAGCTTTATATAAGGCAATATTTGTAGCATCACCTTTCATGACTTGAAGAAATTCAATTCAATCATTTAACTATTTTCTATCTTCCTACTATTATTGGATAACAAGGACATATTAATTCACTACTTTCTTTAATAAGTAGTAATTGATTTATTTTATGCATTAGGCATTATTCCAGAAGTATAGAATATAGACAAAATATACATCAAATTCCTGCATTCATAAATCTTATACTACTCGGGGAGAGGGCATACTATGAAAAATATGGCAGGTGAAGGAAAAAACTAATGCAAATTAGTGCATGGAAAAGTGGATTGATGGTGGTAGTTGTGTGTGGATATTTGATTTTGTATTAGTGGTTAAGGGAAAACCTTTCACCACGCGATCATTTTTGTACCTGGATGAGGACTGAGCATGCAAGCAGCGTGGTTACAGGGTGGTTGTATACATTTAATGTGCTGCAGCTTATTTGTTGCATACTAGTACTTCTTCCCATATCAAGATACACTTCATTCATTTTAAAGAATAAAGGAAAGGCTTTAGTGTCTTTAATTGTACAAATGGTTCTTGTTCCATATTTGCCTATTCAGAGTCCAGGAAACTAGCTATTAGATGAGGCAGTTAGCATTTGTTTATTTTCAAAGATTTGGTGCCATAAACAATGCTGCTTGTAGCATGTAAGCTTGTATAGTTTATATGTATCCTTCTCATTCATCTCTACAAGCTGAAGTGTCTGTTCAATGGGTTTGTGCTCTTAAATTTTTAGTGAGCCCTAACTAACTTGTCAATTGAGTCATTATCTTCTCAATGACACGTTCTTAGTTTTCTTATCTTTCTCCAAAATGCTAAATTGGTTCTTTAATATTTCAGAAATATCCAGTTTTAATTTTACTTAAATCTTTACCTTTCCAATATAAATATAAAATTAAATTTCTCACTCCGGTTATCATATACTGAAACAATTATTATTCTTATTTTTATTCTCTCCTGCAACCCTTCAAAATTACGTTACCAGAATGGAACCAAGTGTTCAAACATATGAGTCTGTGGGAGACATTTTAGGTTCAAGCCATAGAATTTAATGAAGCAACTTGATATATTCAACTATTTTCCTCATTGGCTTCTGTATGTGTCATATGCATGTGCATGTGTAGGTTATATGCATGTATATGTGCCCTTGCAGGGCCCAATATGTTCACCTGCAGCAGGGGGCACTCATCTTCAGTAGCCCTTCTCCCATTTCTCATTTTGAGCCAGATTCTTTTAGTATTAGTGAAGCTTGCTGTTTTTGTGTGAGGCTGAAAAATTCCTTGGTTTCAGGTCCCTTTTGAGGGGCTGGGGCTATAGTGAATGGGGGTCTTCTTACCAAAATTTATCGTAATCAAGATAATTCCTCAAGGTGATTTTAGGTCTGGCCAAGTTGGAAATCAATATAAACTATCACACTCTTTTAAATGAAAGTCTCTAGTTATTCTGTTTGGCCTATTTGTTTTGGTTTGGTGTGTGGGTCGGGAGAGGGTTGGGAGGGCATAATTATAAAACAGAGTTAGAAAATAACTCCTATGTTTACCAAGTTGGAATGCTAATTTCAAAGGGAAGTACCAAAGCCTAGGCCAAATAATACTCCTCCAAAGGTGTGCTTGATCAAGTTCCTTGTCACCTATGCATATTTATTACTTTTGAGGCTTGACAGGTGTGGCTCAGTTAAGGTTCTTGAGATGAGGCATTCTCTCAGTTTTTCTTGATTGAACCTATGCTTTTTGGGTTTGTAAGCCCCTGAGGATATTAGATATTGAAAGGTTGACTTCTACATGTTCTCATTCCTTACTAATTAAGACACTTAAGATCTCATCAGTAAAGCAGACTTAAAACTCACCCACCAAGACTCAGGGAACTGAGCAGAAGAAGGGGCAGAAAGCTTGTAAGAGCCATGGTGGGGGAGAATATCCAGAGACATTGGCACCCTCAGCAACAACACACAAAGAGAAAATAAAAGTGGCTACCTCGTGAGTAATTCATAACCCCCTATCCCATGGACTGATCCAGTATGCTTACCGAGGAGGGCCCCAGTGGGTTGGGGACAGAGAGGAGGGAAATGAGGTACCATCACAAGATTTACAATGTATCTAATTATTGACAATAAAGATGTCAAATAAAGAACTAAGGGTTCTGCTTTCTTTTTTTAAAATTTTTTTTATTGTCCAAAATGAGTTACAACATTTAGTGGGCAAACAATGAGTTGTTATCCCCAATTCCCCACTGCTTTCTTTTAAAGTTTCTAGGTAATACTTTCATCTAAAAGTCTTTAAAACCATGTTGGACAAATTTGAAAGCAACCCTCAATACAGTGAGCTAATAGCTGCTTATATTGTATGAATTCTTTTTTATTTTATTTATTCATTTTCAACCAGAGAGATACAGAAGAGATGAGAGAGAGAGAGAGAGAGAGAGAGAGAGAGAGAGAGAGAGAGAGAGAGAGAGAGAGAGAAAGCACCAAGGCCTATGTGGGTCCTGAGGAATTGAACGGGGGGCCTTAGGCACTGGAGGCAAGTGCCTTAACCTCTGAGCCATCTCTCCAGCTCCTGTATGAATTCTTGTATTCTATAATTTAGTATTTTATTTACCTTAAAGCACAGCATAGATAAAGCATAGATATAAAAGTTGGAAATTAAATCTGCTAATATAGATGTTATATTTGCTGATAAACATTATTCAACATAGGCAAAATAGACTTTAAGAAGGATTTTTTAATTGAAAGCCCTCTGTAAGGGGATCAAGCCAACTTGCATCTTTTATCCTACTTAACCTCACTTTGTCTTAAACAAAGTAGAATAAAAAGGCCTCTCAGAATCAGTAGCACTATAAAGTTCTTAATTTATGCGATAGTCACTGCTCAATCCGCTGAAGGAGCATTAAGGGTAAGAAAGATTGGACTTTAAAAACCCTTCTGCTCTGTTGAAGTCAGGTGGCACTGGGAAGACACTGATAGACGCTTGGAAAGCCATTTAATGATTCAACATATCCTGTCTGCCCTGCATAGTTCAGTTTCAATTATTTGCATATTCACGCAATGTCAAACCTGCCTCCATCCACAAGGCTCAGTGCCAGGGTAGTCAACAGTCTGGATGACTGTTTTTGTCTTTTTAAAATGGATCCAACACATTTATTCTGAATCATTCTCACCATCTGCTACATAATTGTTGTTCGAGGGGAGCACAATGGACATCTCATAGTTTTAGTATGGAAACTCCACTCAGAGAGGTTGACTGTAGTCATTGTTGGAAAACAGCCATGAAAACAAATGCCACAGCTGTCAACAAGCTAGGTACTCACCACTGAAAGATACTTTTCTATAATATTCATCAGTCACTTACCTTTTCTTTTACTTTTCCACATTTGAGCAGAACTATAATGGTGCATTACAACATGTTCACATAGTCCTTTTACAGTTCTCCAAATACTATCATGTATAATACTACTCTATGTTGGATACACATTACTATAAGATAAATTAAGCAGCAAGCAATTGTAATACTGCAAATTCTCATTTCCTGTACCCTGAGGAAAAAAAGTGGTTTCAGTGAGCATTGAAGTAAGTGATATTACAGCAAACACAGGCTATAGCAACCAAATATTTGGGATGGCCTCAGGGTCTGTATTGGCCAACAAGGAAAATATGTTCAGAAGCTTAATGATTTATGTCTGATAAAATATTTAAGAACTTCTGTAAATTGACAACCTTGATTCTAAGGTTCTTAGATAAGGATTTTCTACTACAGATACTAAAATGAAGAAAATGAAGACAGGCTGAGTGAGTATAAAGATAAAGAACAACTCACATTAATATGAGGTATTGAGACTTTACTTGAAATAGGTGTATGTAAGAGAAACTACCGTTGAAGTCTTTCTCATACTGCAGTAGAAGCCAGGCATAGTGGCACACACCTTTAATCCCAGCACTCAGGAGGCAGAGGCAGGAGGATCGCTGAGATTACATAGTGAATTCCAGGTCAGCCTGGGCTAGATAGAGTGAGACCCTACCTCGAAAAATGAAACAAAACAAAAACAAAACAAAAAGAATAGAGGCAATAGCCATCACTTTCGTGCATTAAAAGTGATGGGCTTGTCAGTTCAGAGTTGGTTGAAGTGGAATATGACATGGCCAACTGCTCAAGTCCAGCACCGTAACTGGGTATTGATGGTCCCAAGTTCATCTTTAGTCCGATTTTTAATGCTGAGTATAACCAAGTTTTGAGAAGGGCTCATTCTATCTATCTTTCAGGTTTAGGATATGTTGTAGAAAAGTTCACAAGCACACATGCTGAGAGCAAATGTCCTTCATTATTCATCAATAACACAACAAAAATGCATGTAAAGCCCAGAGTAGTGGTGCATGCCTTTAACAACGGCACTTGTGAGGCAGAGGTAGGAGGATCGCCATGAGTTCTAGTCCAGCCTGGGACTACATAATGAATTCCAGGTCAGCCTGGGCTAGACCAAGACCCTACCTCAAAAAATGCATATACAAACCTGGAATGGTGATGCATACCTATAATCTCAGCATTCAAGAGACAGGGGCAGGAGGATCATTAGTTCAAGAGAAACTTTGCCTCATAGCAAGACCCCCATCTCAAGATCCCCTACCAAAAATATGTGTGTATCTAATGCCTTTCCCATGTATTCATTAATTCCAAGTTGCTGTCATATTACATATTTCCTAATTAGATTTTTACTAATGTGCAAGAGTATGGAAGGTGTGCTTAATAGTGAATATGTCAAGGTATTTTTCCCCCTATGATTAGTTTGGCCATATTTCTCAGGGAGAAATACTATGAAGATCTACTTTCACATTACTCTTCAAAAGAATGTCCTCTTTCAAAAAAAAGTCCTTAAAAGCCTACACCAGGCAATAGAGGTCAGAAATAAATTCAGGTGCAGAGCAGATGAATATATATTCTGAGGATACTGTGGTGCCTCGAGTGTAAAATATTCCCTTAAGGATTTATGATTAACTCTCCTTAGCCCACAGCTGCTGGAGCCTTTGGGAGATGAAACTGTGCTGGAGGAGGAGGTGTGTCCTTGAGGACAGACCTCAAGGTCCAGCCTTACCAGGTGATCAGAGCTGGGTCAATCAGATGTCTTTCTTCTTGCTTCATGTGAAGATATGACTCCCCAGATGCCTGCTCTATGATGGATGAAACTTCCCCTCAAAACTTAAGCCTTTAAATAAGTAATGTTCTCCATTAAGTTGCTTCTGGTTGGGTGTTTTTGTTCCAGCAGTGAGAAGATAATTACAAAAGAGACCATGTGGGACAGAGCATGGATCTGTGCTTTTCTAATAGCATATTAAAAGTATAGTTGTATATTAAAAATCTGCACTTTGAAGTAGTCATAAGCAAACCAGGGCTAAGCAACATTGGTCTTGAAGTAAGAGGATATATTTCTGTGTAGAGCTGGATGGATTTGACATGACAGCAATACAGAACTTGTACAAGAAATTCCAGAAGACACAGCATAGGGCTACCCTGCTGTAATGGCTAAGGAGTACCCTGAGTTCCTGAGGAGGAAATACTGGTATATCTTTTATTGTTGGAAAAATATAAAGACAACATATTTTTGCTTTTTTATTGATTTGAAAGTATGTATAGTAAACAACACATAATTATTTAAAATATAGGTTTAATTATTCTTTAAAATCCTTTTGGAACTCAAAAAGCCCCAAAAGCTTAAGACCACCTTACACACACACACACACACACACACACACACACACACACACACACACACACACACACTGAGATTTAAGAGACATAAACACTTGAGTGTAAAGATTTATGAATGACTACCACAATTCTGGCTACCATCTGTGGCAAAACAATGAGAGATGATATTTTTAGGAATACATTTCTATAAAGTATATTTCTCTTTTAAATGTGCTTTACTTTTCAGTCCATCACCTAGAATCTCATAAGTTGAAAAGTGAGATTTACGAATAATGTAAGGTTTTTTCCTTTGCTCTCTCCTTCCTTCAGCCACTGCACTGTTTCAAAGCACAACTGTAATGAAATGATTTCTTAGCTGAAGTGAAAAAAGTTAAAGTGAAAGCTTGTCATCCAAATTCACATTGAAGCTTTCTCATCTTTTCATCCTTTCTAGTTTCCATTCAAAGACCTGGCAACAAAAGACATATATATCTAATTCCAAAAGTAACTAGGTATATATGCTGAACTTTACTGAAAATTTAGAGGGGGAGGAAGAGAAAGAGCTAAAGTATGTGAGGAAGGAGTAATAAGAGAGTCTAATGGAATACATGAAAGCATAGGGGGCAATTATTTGGAGGGGGATGGGAGTGGACAGTGGAGGAGGACAGATGGGGAGGAAGTCAATAAGCAGAAAATAAAATGTCATATATGAGTGGAAAATGCCATAATGAAGCTGTGCTGGTGTGAATGCAAAATGTCACACATAGCATCAAGTATTTGTGATTAACCCTTGTACTTAGTCCTCAGCTGCTAGAGTCTTTGGGAGAAGTCTTGCTGGAGGAGGTGTATTACTGGGGCAAGTCTGGAGGTTTATGAGTCCAGCCCTTTGGGGTGGTCAGAGTTTCCTCACTCAGTCTACTTCACACGCCCCCCCCCCACTGGCTGCACTGCCATACTTTCCCCACAATACTGAAACTTCCCCTTAAAATTGTGAACCAAAAATCCCTTTCTTTCCACAGGTTGCTTCTGGTTGAGTGTTTTGAACCAGATGTGAGAAGGTAACTTCTATTACTTTATAAGCTAACTTGGAAATTAATACGTGTTTAGAGCATATGGAAATGTAAAAGGAAGAAAACTTTAAAATGATATGAAATCTTTCCACTCAGAGACAATTATTATAAATTGTTGAAAATATTCAATTATAACTTGTTCTACACATAAATGTGCATATATACATTTGTGTGTATATGTGCACACACAAATACACATTTATAAAATCAATTATGCATTTTTAATCCATTTCCCTCTAACTTCTTATAAGCTTTTTCTTCATGGGATTATTATTTTTAAATATATTTTGGTGTGTGTTTATATGTGCTAAATGTGTGTAGGTGGTATAGGCATGTGTGTGAACAGCTGTTCATGCCCCAAGTACACATATGCAGAGGCAGAGAAGGACATTGGACATATTGTTTTATCACTCTTCTGCCTTATTTCCCTGAGACAGAGTCTCTCACTGAGCCTACAACTTGCCTTCAGTCCCAGTTTGATTGGTTGATCAACAAGCGCCATCAATCCTTCTGTCTCTGTGTACCTCAGAACAGGTGTTATAGACATAGGTGGGCAGGCCTGGACTTTTTACATGGATGCTAGATACCCAATTCAGGTCCATTTGCTTGCATAGAAAGCATTCATCCACTGATCCATTTCCCCAGCCACTCATGTAATTTTTTAACAATGGTTTTATAATGGCATATATTCTATTATACTGATGTTCTGTAATTTAATTAAGCTTTCATTTAAAATAGGCTGTTTTCAAATTTTTTATCTTCATAAACAATCCTGAGACAAACATGCATATAGTAAATATTCATAAACATTTCAGTAACAATATATAAGCAACATTTTGTTAAGGTGTAAAGGTCAGCTGGCTGTCATATGCACAAGCCATTATCACCAGAATTTCACTTTCTCTGAATAGAATTAAGTCCCAGCTGAAACTACCCAATCTTTTTTGTCATTCAGAGATAAATGATATTATCATTAACTGTGTCCTTATGCATATTTGCACAAAATTTGGTAGTCATCAAATACCGTCTCCTAACAGATATGCCATTTACATTAAATTAAAGCTCTTTCTGTGCCACAAATAGGTAATGAAAGGTAGTAAAATGGATGTTTGCATGACATCCAATGTTAGGATATAAGAAACTGCTTGGCTTCACTTTTTTTTTTTACTTTTAGCACATACATCCTGGAAAATTCAATACAAATATGAAAAAAATGCAACTAAATTTAGATTGTCACACCCTGTGGATACCTGACCCATATAGTGAACATGAGAAAGATCCTTTGATGGTCCTTTGTTTTCTTATATATTTCAAAACACATGTACACTAAGTTTTTGAATCCTTTTCATTTAGGCTTGATAGATGGTACAAATAACTGTACTATCAACAGCCACAAGGAGCTGCTATCTGAAGACACCAGGGCAGCCCCCAGTTTCCTGGCATCTCCAGACAGCCTGAATGAAGTATCAGACAGGTGCATAAAGAATCCTTCTTAGGCAGTCAGTCTGACTGACACTGTAGGTGAGTTTAAGCACAGAGCTTTGAATTTTTTTATTTTTTTGCAAGCAAAGAGAGGGGGGAGAGAGAAGAGACAGACAGAGAGAATTGGTGCACCAGGGTCTCCAGCCACTGCAAATGTACTCCAGATACATATGCCTGGTTGTGCATTTGGCTTTACATTACCTGGGTATTCAAGAATTCAAAAGTGCTGATAATATTTCTTGTGTGGTCTTGGTTTTAGTTATTATTAACCTTTTAAGGTTTACTAATTATAGCCTGATTAGCTACAATTGTTTGAGAGATTACCAACATTAATATTGGGTCAGCTGTTCTGCATTGGGACAGCAGAAAAAGTGCTTACTTTTAAAAGTTGAGGTGTTGAAAGGTGAAAGCATGTCCTGCTCTTCGAAGTTGGCTTTATACCCCCAGATTAACAATTTTGCTAGTCTGTCTTGTACTATGGGTGTATAACACATCCAAGAAAGAGAGGGTCATCGGATTTGCAATGTAGTTTTATTGGTGATGAACAATGGGCAAGGAGAGACAGGGTTGATGGAGTTCCTGTATTGAGGTTCAGTGGAGACATAAGGATAAACCTTGGATTGCAGTGGAGACCCCAGGAGTCATTGAAATGCAGGACAGCTGATTGGTTTAGATCTTATCTAGCTTCAATATTTCCTTGTCATCCTTTGCAGTGCCATGTCATGTAATTTCGGTGTTACAGTCTCACAGTTAAGAGACCTTGGATTATACAGATGTTTGAACAGTGCTGGGGTTGATAAAAGCTGTAGAACTTTTATAGTCAGATGGGATACATTTTATATTTTAATTGATCTTAAGTTTTGGTGGGTTGGGGGCATAATGTGATGGTTTGAATCAGATATTCCCTATATATTCATATATTCTGAATGCTTGGTCCTCAGCTGGTGGCAATTTGGGAAGTGGAGCCTTACTAGAGGAGGTGTGTTGTTGGGAGTAGACTTAGAAATGTGATAGTCATCTCCCACTTGCCAGAATTCAGCTCAGTCTCAGGCTGCAGTTCAACTTGCTGAGGCACAAAGGTGATGTCCAGCCTCTGCACATGCCATGTTTTCCATTGACATCGTGGAGCTTCCCATTGAGAATGTAAGCAAAAATTTTTAAAAAATCACACACAAAACAACAGCAAATATTGCTCCCTCATCTGTTTTTGGTTGGGTGCTTTATTACAACAATGAGAAGGTAACTACAATAACCCTTTTTCTGAATAGGGAAAATTTTACTTATATATGTCATTACTTCTATGCTTCTATGTAGGACCTGGGCAGCTCAATCCTTAGATATAACCTCCCAAGTTGAAAGTGAAGCTTAAATCAAAACTAAAAAATGCATAAATTTAATACTATTATCAAGTGGTTATTGATCATTTTAATTTTGCCTTTATCAAAATAATAAGTATAGCATGTAAATCATTACTCTGGAAATTTTATTTTATTTTTTAAAATATTTTATTTATTTATGAGAGAGAGGTAGAGAGAGAGAAAGAGAGAGAGAGAGAGAGAGAGAGAGAGAGAGAGAGAGAGAGAGAGAGAGAGAGAGAGAATGGGCACACCAGGGCCTCCATCCACTGCAAATGAACTCCAGTCTGCTTGGACCTGTGAATGGGGGCCCGCCTCTTTCAATATTATGGATCTTACCCTCGATCTGTAACTTCAATAAATTTCTTCACCAACAACTGTGCCTAGTTTTAAGATTAATCCCAGTGGTGTGTGGCTGACTACAACAGTTACTATCATAACACTAAATATGAGCAAATATTAAGTCATATCAAAAAAATATATTTGCCTTTTGTTTCTACTTGCATAGCATTTTTTACATGAGACACATCATTCTTGTTTAAATATCAATATCCTCTCAGCACAACTGACTTCCTTTTGTACTCCAATCGTCACCTGAGTAGGCACTTCTCTTTTATTTCTTTATTGTTTCTTCTAACATGTCAAATATTTCTCATAACTATTTTGCCTGTTCACTGATAAGCACGTTGTAGTAATTTGAATGTACAGTGTCCCTCATAGCTTTGTGAATTGTGATTCTATTCTCTAATCTATAGTTGGAAGCAATTTTAGAGATGCATCCTTGCTGGATGAGATGCATTACTGGGAGTGAACCTTGAAGTTTTTTAGCCCAGCTCCAAACACAGTACTTAGACTACTTTCACTGAGAGATGTAATGCCTAGCCTTTACTGTCATGATGAAACTTCCCCTTAAGACTATAAACTGAAATAAACAATTTCCTCCCAGAAACTGATGCTGGTCAGGTGCTTTGTCCTAGTATGGAGAGTTTAACTTCAACACCCTTGGAATATACAACTACCCCTGAAAAAAAAGAGCAAGTACTTCATAAAAATTTATGTAGTAAATTGAATTGTTTTATTTGAAACATATAATGCATTATTTGAGAAGGAGTAGAAAATAAATATTAGATTTATAAATTGCATATTTGTAGTAGTAGAAGTTACTGCATATACAACGGCATGTTCATTCATTAATTCTGCAAACATTATTTTTGGTTCCTCCTGGATATATGTACTATGTAAAATATGATTCTTATTTCCCAATATTTTGCAATTATTAGAAGATGCTAGTGTATAGTTTGGTAAAAAAAAATTCAAGAGGAATACTTAATGACAATATATTGAGATATCCATGTGTTTTCAACTAGGGTATGATAGCTTTTCTGACAAAACTTAATTTTTGATTCTTGCTTGCCTTGAGAAAATTTACATGAAGATTGTTTGTACATGTATATACAATTTATTTTTATAGACAATAGCGGGAAAGTTGGAAAAAGAAACAACTTAGAGAATACCTTCTACTTTGATAAACAGTCGAATTATGTTTTAATATGGAATAACTCAAAATAATTTATCTTCAAATAAAATTTTATTTCAATTCTTACTTTTACAGTTGAATATGTATGATACTTGAAGGTGCAAAAATTTGAAATATAGTTACATGAAATGTATAAATAGATACTTGTCATGAGTTACACATAAAATCAATTTAATTAGTATATGTGATTAAAATAAATATTTGTTATTTTAAATATTAGCTTCTGAACTAAAAAGTTTATGTTCCTTAAAATATGGAATTCAGAGTTGGAGGAATCTTAGAAGTCATGTGACATCATCTTTTCAGTTGAGAAAAGTGAGGTCTGGAGTGGAATTAACTTGATAAAATCTTAAAGTAACTATCAACAAAGGGTAAAAGAAAAAACCCCTCTGAATTATACTGATTGACATTCTTCAATTTCTAGGATAACATTGAATGTTTATATATTTTGTATTGATTATTTTTATTTATTTACTTACAAGCAGAGAGACACAGAAGAGTCAGACAGAAAGAATGGGCACGCCAAGGTCTCAGGCACTGCAAATAAACTCCAAATGCCTGCACCACTTCAAATCAAACTCAGGTTGTTAGACTCTGCAGGCAAGCACCTTAACCATCCACCCATCCTATTAATTTCCTTTGCCCTCTTCCCACTTCTGGTGGACCGTTTCTTCTTCCCACCCAGTTCTCCGTCTATTTGATGTCTTTTTTGTTTTGATGATCCGGTAAGTTTAATTAGGGTTGCTTGCACTCACTTATTCTCTTGATCAGTTATGAGTCTGCAGTAACTGCTGCACACTGCAAAAAGAGAATTTCTGAGAAAAGCTGAAAATTACACTAACCTTCCTTCAAAAGCCATAAACATTTAGAAGGAAGTTTGATGGACATAACATGTAGGGTAACTTCTTATAATTGATTTAATTCATCAATTCACATATTATATTTGGCTTTGAAAAGGCATTTCTGAGCATTGTGTTTTTGTTATCATGTTGCATGTAGGAATAGTATTAGTTGAACATGCCACAGAGGATATAATTACGTTGGGTAACTTCTCTATACAGTATTTTGTATAATGATATTCACTGTTTGATGTTATGTTCTAAACCACTTGGCAAATTTTAACTCAGTTATTTTATATTCCAGGATGGATTTTTATATTTTCCCATGAGGAGCAAAAATCCATGAAAATAATGATTTCATCATATTCATGTAATAGCATTTTCTGAGAAAAAAAACATTTGAATTACTTGTTAGATTTTATAGGCTTTTGGGATATTTCTTTTATATAAATGATGCAAAAGAATACAAGGGAATACTTGCTATATTCACAAACAATTAGGATGGAAGGGCTGAAGGCCCAGGGCAGAGATTGCAGAATCCCTTTGGCTATATCACAATCATTATAGACAGTCCTGTGCTAAATAAGAAGGACCTCAGTTCATTCTATCAGGTGATTATGATAGTGATGGATAAGATTTCTATTATCTTTTGAAAAGGTATTTGATCATGCGCAAAAAATGCTGTAAGGAAATTAAATGTTCCTATCACATGGTGCTTAGAGTTTTTAAAAGGTAATGAATATCCAACCTGTCCTTCAAGGTAGCTTAAAATGTGCCTGATGCTGCTTTCAGTTTTGTGGATTATGAGTGATCAAGTGGGAGGAAATATGGCGCAATTACTCATTTGTTGCCAGGGGCTTGTTTTTCACACTGAGCTTGGATGGATCCCTGCCTTCATGGACCACTGCTGTGTGTTTCTTTTCCTTGTTGTCAAGACTCTGACAATTGCCTGCCTGCACATTATTAGCCCTGTACTTTTTCTTTTGGAAGAAATAAAGGTCAAACATCCCACTAGACCACTGAAGTATTTTGAAATCAATAAAGCAGGATTCAAATAGCTTAGAAAAGGTTCAATGTTTCATCTGCCAAAAGATTGTGTACACCAGAAGGTTCTTTTTTTCTAGTTACTAATGCCACGGGTGCACACAAGATGGTTTATTTTCCTTTTTGAGATAAAATAAAATAAGGAAAAGAATATTACTGGAATGCTTATCTTAAAGGCATACAGTTTAAATTATACCAATAGTCTATTGATGGAGCAAAACGGTTCCCTGGTCTCTTGATATTTTACTTCATTTGAACTTTACAGGCAAGTGCTCAAATATCAGAGTTTTTGAAATGCTATAATTATGATGTAGGTTCATACTAAAATAGTTGCAATGTTAAATATTTATATTGCCATTAGAATCAAGCTTCAACAATGAAACGTGGCATTTTTTTACATTGGCTTTAAAAATATCAATATTTTGTGTGAAATGTGTGTGGTATGCTATGTATGATGTGTGGTATCTATGCAGATGGGCCATCCCATGCATGTGCATGCAGAGGCCAGAGGAAAATGTTGGGTGTCCTTTTCTTAATACTCTATGTATATATCTTTTCTTGAGATGATGATCTTTCTTTTAACCCAGACAGAGCTGCATGACCACGTCTAGATTTTCACAAGGGTCTGGGAATATGAGTCTTCTTAACTAACCACCGCAACCCCTCAAAAAAAAAAAACCCATGGATATACTTGATGATATCAGGCTTTCAGGTCCTTATACTAAATGGCAACTACTCTTAACCAATGAGCCAACTTCCTGGGTCCAGTATTTGTGTTCAAGTGTCTAATGTCCCACTCTGTTCTCACATGGTGAAAGGGCACATGAGCTCCTCTGGGCACTGATCTTGTTAGAATGCTCTTCCCTTTTGATTACCACCCTAAAGGCTGCACCTTCAAATACCACCACCTTCTGGGGTAGGATTTCAATATATACATTGTGTGGAGGTTGTAAACATTTGGATTGTAATACTGAAGTTAGTGTTAGTAGTCATAAAAAAATTGTGCACCTCACTATATTATAGATAGGTGTTATAAAGGAAAATATAATGTAGCTACTTGAGAAGGCTACTGAGAGAACAAAAAGGCATTTCACCATTAATATTTAAATCATTTTTACTGTAGTAAACTCTACATAGCATAAATTTATCAGTTTACTATATTTTAGAGGCAGGGTCTCATTCTAGCCCAGGCTGACCTGGAACTCATTCTGTAGCCTAGGCTGGCTTCAAACTCATAAAGATTTTCCTACTTCAACCTTCCAACTGCTGGAATTAAATGTATGAGCCACCATGTCTGACTATTTTAACTATTTTATGTGCATAGTTCAGTGTCATTAATTACATATTCACATTCTCTTTCCCTTTAAAATTGGCATGTTTTAATGTAACTTGAGAAAAGAGAATTGTTTAGTGAACACTGAGTTTTTAAAAGCTGTTTATTTTTTAAAACTGAGAACTTTAATGTGTGAACACATTGCATATTGGTTATCTTTCCATTAGGTTATAGTCTATGTCCTCTCTTCCCCAGTCCTCTGTTTCTCTGAGGGTCCTCCTCAGTGTGGATATTCGTATTTACTGTAGGGTCATAAATGTGCCAGTCTGTCTCTGTGTGAGAGGGGACGATACCTCAGAACACACCTTGCCACTCTGTGGCTTTTATTATCTTTCTACCCCCTTCTTCACATTCACCTGAGCTTTGAGGGCATGCTACAAGTCTTCTCTAGTGTTGACCTCTCAATGGCCTCTGATTTTCTGCTTTGATAGGTTTTGAGTCTCTTCAGTGCTTACTGCCATCTCCCTGAAGGAGATTCTCAGACTGAAGTGAGAACAGCTTTCATATTAAATCTGCCACTTCCTCTGTAATATTTCCTGGGTTCTGGAAGATTGGATAGAGATGACTCACCTCAGGTTAGGCAGTGGGCCTTTTTTTAATTGTCACATTGATTGATCTTGAGTAATCCTGGTTTTAGCTGACATCTATAAAAAGCAGATTCCATAATAACCAAGAGTGAGAGCAACCTGGATCCAAGAGAATAAACATAAACATGTAGAAGACTTTTTTGACAGGCATACCCCTTTTTCTGAGTCAAAGAATAGCTGGAGATTCCTCTTAGAGTCTATGACCTTTCAAGCCATAGGTTTCTGACTTGGTATGCAGTACCCCTCATGAATTCCCTCACAATGAGTGGGTCTCATATCGAAGCAGTGAACAGTAGATTACTCCTATAGCCTGTGTGCCACTATTGCACAAGTGTGTCCATCTTATCTGGTTGATTGATTGTGCAGATTTCAGGATCCCCTGCTTGTTCATGGTGTTGGTGACTGTTATCCTTCAGCTGTCTGCATAGCACTTTCCAACACTAGGAAAGCTAGCCAGCAAGGAGATGGCTTCCATTTCCTCTCCAACATGATCTGTCATTGTCTTGTGACTGTAGCCTGTGGTGTCTTCAGCAATAGTTTCTTACCATTTAGTTCTGGTGGGTAACCAAATACATTAGCAATGCACTGGATTTGTAAGGAGGGGCTCATGTGCCTCTCAATAACACACTGTGCTAGTAACTTACTTCTGGCACTGGGATTTTCTAGCTATTCTTATGGTTTTTAGGGCAAAGCTTTCCTCACCCCTACAGGGGGTTTCTGCCCTACCTGCCTCTGTCTTATTGGGAGTTATGTCTTTTAGTTATCTAATCAAGAAGAAGGTTTCTATGGTACTGATTCACATCACCTTTATTTTTGTGTGTCTCCCCTTTCCCTTCTCTCCCTTACACTGTTCCCCACAGACCATTTCATCCTTTACATTCCATCAATATTTAGATTCAGTGTAACTATATCCTCTATCCATATTAGTATATTTCTTCTTTTCCACAGTGCATCTCTGTACCCATGAAACAAGTCCGTATTTCCTCCTTAACAGCATTTTACTGGTAAGCACCATTCTACTCTTGACTCATCAGTGTGACTATTCTAAGTAGCTCATGTAAGGGAATCCATACACTTGTCCCTTTGTTACTTATTTTACACAACATAATATTCTCAAGGTCCATCTGTGTTATAGAACTTGTCAAAATTTCCTTCCATTTTAAGGCTGATTGGTACTTTTGTTGGATGTTATACCACATTTTGTCTATTCATCCCTAGATGAACAAATGGATTGTTTTATACTATTTAGATATTGTGAAAAAGGCTGCAATGGGTAATGGGAATACTAACTTTTAAAAATCCCTACTTTTGATATTTTTACATATACCCAGGAGTGAAATTGCTGAATGATAGTATCATTCTATGGTTATTTTTTTTAAGGAATCACCATATAATTTTCCAGAAAACCAACTACTTGACATATTCTTTGCAATTCTGCCCAAAATTTTTACATTCTGTTTTTGACTCTTTTTTATTATTAGCCACTATAATGGGAGCACTTTGATCTCTCACTATGGTTTTGATTTTTTTGTATCTAATTTATGATTCATTTGATACTATTTTATTTACTGTCCTTTGTGAATTTTGGTGGAAAATTGACTCTGGAGGTATTTACCTCTTCTTGTTCAGGCTCTTCTCTTTCTTTCTCTTTCTCTTTCATTTCTTTCCTTTCCTTCCTTCCTTCCTTCCTCTTCCTTCCTTCCCTCCCTCCATTTTTTCCTTCCCTCTTTCCTTCCTTCCTGCCTTCCTTTTTTCTTCTTTGCTTGCTATTGTTGTCATTGTCCTATTAGGATTTCTTGATATATTCTGCATATTATACCCTTTTCACATATGTGATTTTCAAATTATTTTTCTCATTCTGTGGATTAAAAAATTAAATGAGTCCTTTGATGCAAAATAGCTTTTAATTTAGTTGAAGTCTAATCCATCAATTTTTGGGACTTTGTATTTGTAGGGTCATATCCAAGAAATCATTACCAAAGCTAACATCCTGGAGATTTTTGTTTGATATTTGTATAGATCTAGCTTATAAATTTAGATTTTTCATCCATTTTGATCCCTTTGTAATATATGCCAAGGTATTAAAATTTTATATTTAAATTTTAATTTTGCAAATGCATGTGTGATATATATGCATGTGTGCATGTGGGTAGGTGCATATGCATGTGTGTGTTTACATGTATGTGGAAGCTAGAAGTTGACATTGGGGATATTCTTTAATCTCCCTCTGCTTTATTTATTATTTATTTATGTTTATTCATTGAACCCATAGCTCACCAATTTAGTTAGTCTAGTTAGCTAGCTTGCCCTGGGGATCTGTCTGTCTTTGCCACTCAGGTGACAAGAGTGTGGCTGCAATGCCAAGATGTTTTATATGATGAGAAAAATTTTGAGCCTAGGTCCTCACACTAGAATGCCAGTAAAACACTTAACTGATGGAGTCATTGCCCCAGTCCCAGTATTGAAATTTTATTGTCTGAAAAAGTTAGACTTTGAGACTTCAAATAATGTACCTTAAATTCATAAAATTTCTTATAACATGACTGATAGAATAATGACATATAACATAATATAACATAACATACAACATAAAATAACAACACGACATAATTAGGGCATCATCTAACCATTCTTATCACGTGAGTGACAGAATGACAGCATCAGTGTTTTTCTCTTGTCTTTTCATATATTCCTCCTCCTACTCTCTCTTCTCCTCTCTCTCTCTCTCTCTACTCCTCCCATCTTCCTTGTTGAAAACAAGTACAGATAATACTTTTAAACATTTTTTTTTGCTGCGAAGAGAAGAAAAATTAGTAGGTAAATAGAAGAAACAAACCAAAGAAGTATCTTAAAGATTAACGAAAAGCAACAACACATTTTCATGCTGATGAAGGGAAAAATCACTGAGAAGAGGAAAACAGATATGGAAATAGAGGGGTTATTTTTGATGTGATGTCATTGAGTTAGTAAGGAGGTTTTTTTGGAAGTAATTGGCTTGGTTTTAGACTTGACAAGAGCTCACATTATAAAGTGAAGGAAGGATAGAAAACTGTATAAGAACATGGGTAGGTGTGAAAACAGAACTCTAATGAACTCATTTGCTGATTATAAACTTATCATTTTCTTGCCTCAGTTACCCAAGGGTTGGCATTACAGGTGTGTGCCATCACAACTAATTTGCTCTTTTTCTTTTTCTTTTATTCTTTTGAAGGTTGCTTACTTACAAACTATGTTCATTTTTAATAAGGTTTTTGACATTTTCTAATTAGCGCAAATCAAATGATTTTTATTATAATGATTTTTTAAAAAAATTCTTTACTGGCTTGATTTTTTAAATAAAGTTTTAACCACATGCTTCCCATTGACTTTCCTAGTCTAAAATAATCAAGCTTCATCAATTATTAATACTTAAAATGTCTTTGAAATCTGGAAAGACAAGTCCTTTCCATCTGGCCTCATCTGCATGCAGTACATGGCTCTTTGTAATTTTCCTTCATCTTCTCTTCTAAACAGACTTTTACCTCCACCTATCAATTCTATTTTTATTTCAGCTAGAATTGGTTTTTTATCATTCAACTATTTATTTTCACTTTTTAAAACATTTTTCACAATCTTTCCGCCCCCTCTTCCGCTTAGTTCCCTGAGTCGTGGTGGGTGAGTAATAAGGCTGCTTTATTGTTGCGGGCTTAGAGGTCCTTGTGTCAAAAATCCTTGGTTCCTGTCTCAATGGCCTATCCTGTGTTGATTCAATGACTGTGAGGCATGACACCCATCAGTGACAACACACTTGGGCCAGGAAGACTGGGATGAGTACTAAGATATACAGGATACCTTGCCACAAGGACTAATACAGACAGCCCACAGAGGAGGATATACAACTGATCAGGGATGGGGAGGGGGGGAATTGGGGAATTCGGGATAACAACGCATGGTTTGCCCACTAAATAATGTAACA
>PVHP010012826.1:0-42174 GCA_004024765.1 Zapus hudsonius
AGGGGGAGGGGCGGAGCAGACACGCTGGAGGCCAGAGTGTGGGGGGAGGGGCTACAAAGGAGGCTGATGGTCAAAGAATATTAATATAAAGAATAAAATAAAAACAAAACAACAAAAATTAGAAAAAGAAAGATACGGTATATCCCAGGATGGGCGGGATAGACAGAGGGCCAGAGGTTGGGGACCGAAACACAAGGAAAGGTGTCGAAGGAAAGCCTCAGGCGCTGGTGGGCAGGCCCTGCCTGCCTGGACAACTCACTGCCTTCTGCGAGTGCTGGTCAACGCTGATGGCTTCCAGTCGTATGGATCCTGTGCTCGGAGGTGCCTGGAATTTAGCGGGTGGTCACAGCTTGTGTTCATGATCTGGATGCCTGCTGAAAACCCTGGCCCTTATTTCTCGAGGTGTGCGGCGTGTCTGCTAGTCAACCATCTTCCCCGGAAGTCCTCTCCCCTTCTTTTTATGTATAAGCAAGCAGAAAACATATAGTACTTATAGCAGACAATGTCTCTAACCATTAAGCAATAGATGAGAAAAGAAACCTTATTTATTTTCTTTTGACTTAGTTTACCCAAATAATCATGGACTTCAGCATCACAAAGAAGATAGAAATCTCCTTGAGTTATTTCCCTTATATTCATCAATAAGCCAGAGGGCCAGTCTGGTTTATGAGGAAGCATTGGGAAATATGTCTGTTTCTGGGATTTTGGCAATAGGAAGAGCTCTGTCCTAAAGTCAAAAGTCAGTGGAGCATATAAGTATATGCTTTTTCTATTGTTAAGTCCATGAGCCCTAGTATCTGTAATTGGCTTTCATAGGAAAATTGGCATCCAACACATATTTGTCTAGACACTTAGTTTTTTTAGTCTTTATAGAATTTAGAGAAATTATACCAATTTGATTTAATCTTTATCTAATAGTAGATATATATTCTAGTATTAAAAGAATTAGGCACTTCTTGTATGTAATACCTCTATGAATATAATTTTAAGAAACTGACAAACCATATACTACTTATTAGAACATACTTATAGATTTTATAATCTATGGATACAAGATAACTCCTGCTAATAATTTTATATTGCACATTTTGAATCAGTATAGGCAAAACATAATGCTCCCCAAGACAAGCTACATTCACATTTGCCATATTTGAGAATGTTACTTTTGAAATTTTTTTGAATATATATGACAATTCACCCATTGGTAGAATGTTCAAAACTGATTAATGTTAACCTGGGAAGACAAAAAGTCTGTATCATAGTTAAAATCCAAACATGGTAGTATCAGGAAAACGCCTTTGAACAACCCAGAAGGAGGAAATATTTATTAGTCCATTAATCATTTTGTCATCCTCCTGTATCAGCTCTGTAAAAAAAAATCACATGTGTTGCATGGCTTAATTCACTTTGAACAAATGGTTTCATAGAAAGGCTTCACAATTGATTAGAAATTACACTAATTTCAATTTATCCTTAAGACATTTTTGTACTTATATATACATCTATTAGGAACTTAAAAGTTCCCATTTATCTGAGCATCTCTATAGGGCAGAGAAGGCTATTGTCTTTGGTCCCATCCCCCGAGCGGAGTGGCCTGGCTGGCCTCAGTGACCAGCTAACCATGGCCTCAGCCACACATTATGGAGGTATGCAGACATACCTTTTGCTGGCATGTTGGAAGAGAAAATAGTTTTATTAGTCTGCATTTAGACAAAAATGCAAAAATCATATTACCCAAAAAAGAAGTAGAAACCCAAAATCATATCAGTAAAGAAAGGCAGAATTTAATTTCCCTAGCATCTGGTCTCTTTCAGCTGGTCTGGTTGTCTTCAGTCACAGGGGCTGAATTTGCATTTTAGAGAAGGGAGAAAAACTTTTTTCTACGTTTTTTCCATTTCCAAAAAGCTATGAAAATTGAACTACGAATTATAAATTGTGGCTCCACCGTTTTTGAATTTAGATCTCCATCCTGCTGGGGTTTGTTAGCAGCCATGTGGTCTTGAGTTTGGCTGTGAAGTGTCTGAGCATAAAGCCCAGGGCGCTGGTGCCATCAGCCTAAAGCCTGTGTTAGCTCAGTAAATTTTAATCTGCAGTGCCTGCAGCGGCCAGCTAATGCAGGAATGTCCCGTCATGCCCATTCACGCTTATTAGGCTCCGCAGGGCCAAGCATTAATTCCCATGGCTCACAGAGGCCTCCACCCTGGCGGAGGAGGTGGCGGAGCCACCAGCCATGGCCAATTTTCCATCCACCACTCCGCTCTCCTGTGCTGGCGTCAGCTCAGCCACCGCTGCCACTGGCAAAGGTATTGGAAAGGAAATATTTTTATTCTCTTAAAGTTTACAATTAGAATAAAAGTGGAAATTAAAAATGATTTAGATCTCAGTGAGAAACCTCCATTATGACACGGGTTGCTGATAATAATTGTAAGCAACATGGTGGAGAGAGAGAGAGAGAGAGAGAGAGAGAGAGAGAGAGAGAGAGAGAGAGAGAGAGAGAGAGAGAGTTTTAGAATCCTCCCTTCCCCCTCCTCCTACTCGGAGTTCGTGTCCTCTATTGTCAAAGAATTATACACAGGGACAGAATTAAATTTTAATTACACATTTATTCTAATTTAGTAAATTAGAAAAGGGGAGTTAAATGGGGAAATTACAGAGTTCTCCAGCCACTAGTGTGGGGAGAACATGTGTCAGAGTGTTTTGATAGAACTTACATTATTTAACTAAGTAAGCAGCCAAAGAAAATTTAACAGAAAGCTCCCTTTATGAGAAAGAGAGATTCATGAGAGAAAATGTCTGGAGCCTGCCCCCCCACCCCAGCCAATAGCTGGCGTGGGAGATAGGCCTTACCTTCCTAAGGCATGGAAATCCAGCAGTCTTTCTACTCCATTGCCATTGGGGGAAGAGGACCGGCTTCCTCTAGGGAACCTAGTTTTAAGTCCTCCCCAGGTGAGTCAGAGAGACAGCTGATTGATGCATATCTGACCAACCAGTTTTAGCACCTAGATTGTAGCTCTAACTAGACACCTCCCATTCAAGGGGAAGGGCTGGAAGGGGAGGGGTGGTCCCTGCAGACACCTGAGCATCACCATATGGCTCAAGTGGCAGGGCAGCCTGCACAGCAGCCTGGACCTGCTGTAGAGCCTTCTCTTGTTCTGGGCCCCACTGAAAAGTAGCAGCTTTCCGAGTCACTTGGAATATGGGACGAAGTAGGCTACCCCACTTCTGGTACCAATTTTTTGTATTAGTCAGTGTTCTCTAGAGGAAACAGAGTTGATATAATTGATTATAGTAAAAGGGGATTTACTGAGATAGCTTACAATAGTCCAACAATAGCAATATGCAGGCCCACAGGTGAAGAAACCAGTAGCTGTTCAGTCCACTTGACTGGAGGCCTCAGTAGTCCCAATCCAGCCCAGAAGGCCTGAAGACACTCTGGGGAGCAGCTTCTCTTCACTCCATGATGTGCGGCCTAGGAAACTGGGTTCTCATGTCCAGGAAGGGTAGAAGAGAAGGATGTGAGTGCAAGTCACGACCCAGCACTAGCAGTCAGGGAATGGAAGGGAAAAAAATGGAATTTCCCTTCCCCCCAAGCTTCCTTGTGTCCAGTCCCCCTCTGGGCGGGTCCACCCACTTGGGGGAAGGCAACTCTGGAGGAGGGACCTCCTACTTTTGTCAATCCTTTCTGCAGGCAAGCTCAGAGACATGCCCAAGATTACTGTAGATTATTAAACAAGTCAAGTTAACAATAACTTAACCATCACAAACATCCAGAGCAAGTCTTGACTAGATTTCAAGCATAGATTAAGTCTAATAAGTTGTGAAACATCAGCCGCTTGTCACATGGATATGTTATCCCACTCAGATGTTTTTTCAACCTTATATGTCAGAGACTTTTATAAGAGGCTTCATTATTTAGACACAATTGATTAATATCTCAGTTTCTAAGCTTTTCTCCTTTCTCTGGATGATGTGAAGCCAGAGATAAAATTTCCAAACTGTTAAAATGACTTATTCTTTCTAATGACCAGCATTCAACAAGGGACCCAAATGAGTTCATTAAAAACTCCTATCAGATTATTTGTGGCAGGAAGTAAATATTGCCAGTTAAACCAGTTACATATACATGGCCAGACTATGGATGGTTGATACAATATCAAAGTAATATGTCATAAATATTATTAAATGTCTGGGTCCATGGTTTACTTAGGGGGTTGCAGTGCGCATCAACTCCCCGTTCACCCATGGAAGCTGGGTGAGCAGTGGCTTGGAACAGCTGTGAGCCTAACGAGAGATGAGACTCTCGGGAGAACGCGGCAGTGGGCAGTTCTCATTTTATTGTATCAATAGCAGTTGCTTATATAGAGAAAAGTCAGAGGTAGAAGCATAGGAAGCAAGATCTGTGGGCATCTCATGAGTTTGATTGGTAGGGGCCAGTATCCTTTGAATACCTAATTTACATAGATAAATTGAGGGGGCTATGTGACTCTATACATGGATAGGATGGTGATGTTAGCAGAGGAAATAAAACCTTGTTGTTTAGGTTTGTTATTTGCAGTTGGATTAAGTTAGGCTTTGAACTGCTTGCTTTTATCTCAGGGGACAGCTGTGGCCTGCCTAGGGGCTGGGGTTCTCAAGATTGCTAAGATTTACAGGGGCCCTCGGGCTTTGCCTCAACTTCCTTATCAGAAGGAGACAGTCCCAGAAGCCTGCCAGACTCAGCAAAACCCTACTTCCTCCATGCCCCATTAGCAGGGTACCACAACTCCTCCTTTTTGTTTTTATAATGGAGCAGTGGCATCATAGGCCTCTGTTATTTTAGGCAAGGTTTGATACTGTACTAAAACTTGATTGGTAGTGACCCGAGCAATATTTGCTGTTTGATAAACTCAATGATGTAGAGAGCTATGAGCAGCAGTGTTCCTATAGCAAGGAGTGGACTAAGGAGTGGGAAGAGCCAAGAAGTCAAAGAATAGAGAACAAAGGGATGGGGACATTGGGAACATAGAAGACTCATAAAAACAATATTTTTCCCCCAATTGCATGTCCCCCAAGTTCAGCAGTGATGACATCTAGTGTCCTCTGGTTCCGGAGCACTGTTTCAGCAAGAGAAGTAAATTGTCTCTGGAGGGACTCAAGCTGCTGGTGGTTGACATTTGAAGTCTCTTGGGAGGTGGTGGGTCTGGGCGAGGGCAGCTCTTGGGATCCCCAAGGTTCCTGCAGGGAGAGCTCCATCGTGGCATACCAACTAGGAGGGATGAAAGTTTTTCTGTTGGCAAAGGCTGGGCCAGAATGCCGCTTCATTTCCTCCAATCTGTAGGACAATCATATCTAAAGAGCATTAAGTAATGGTGGAGGAATTCACACACAGGCTGGAATGTCCTTCACACCATAGCAAGGCTGGAGCCCTGATGTGATGCATGTGGTCGCTGTAAGAGAAACACTGGAGAGGCATCTGACATCAGTGGGCCTGGAATTAAACAAACAAAGGTGATACCCATCCTTTGGCTAAAGAACTGGATATCGAAGAACCTGGGTGGAGAATAATTTTTTATGGAGACAAGGTATTTAAGAATGATGTTCATAGTAAAAGCAGTCATCAAGGGACTGGAAGGGGATTGTAAAAGAAGCAGTTTGAGGCATTTGAGTGGGTGGTAAAGGAAGAAGATCAGTGGAGATCAGCAGAGAGAAAACCCCACTGAGGAGAATTTTTGACCTGTATGGATAAAGCAAATGATATACATTAACAGTTAATTTTAATAACAGCATATGTATTTCCTTGGGCAGCTGTAAGAAGGAATAAAACTGAAATTAGTAAGGCTGCTGAAAGAGTTAACTTCAAGGAAGCTAAACTTTTCCTGTTTAACAGCTGGAGGATTTCAAAGAACCTGTGAGAAAAGTCCTTGAAGAGAAGATAAAGACCTAGAAGATGATTTCTAGCAGGGAGGAGCTTTGTCCTGGGAAACAGGCAGAGAAATATAGCTGTAAGATAATGAAATAAGCATGGCTTAAAAGTTACTTGTACTTTGAAGAAGTTATCTAGTTACTTTAACTCACATAGGATTTATAGTGAACTATAATATTTTACCTCAGTCCTGCTTAATTGTACTTCTGTTTGATAAATTTCTTTACTAGAACTATTTCAGGGTTTTGGAGATGAAACCCCACTTTTTCTTTGTATTCCATTAGTCTCTTAAGCCCTGTTAATTAGGTAAGAGAGCCACTGGTCAGCTATTGTATACGCAAACATAGCTTGTTTTAATTTGTCCCAAATTGAGCCTGTGGTCTTGGCATTTGTAAGTTTAACATCTCTCACTTTAGGAGAGAGGATGACTTAGTAGTTAAAACTGACTTTTTGTGGTCACTTTTTTAAAGTATTGTGATCACTCTTTTTGACAGAAATGAAAATTAATTTTCTTAATAAAATAGACCTAGCAAATACCTTTGGAAATTATTACATCTAGTATAGAAATTTATAATTAGAGCTTTTACGAAAATTCTGGAGTAGATCCTTTTTCCCCCAAGAATGCCAAATGAGCAAAACCATTGATAAGTATCTCCAAATATTGAACAATCTGATCCTTAACATAGACTTACAAGTAGAACACTTTCTAAGGGTATTCTCCCCCCCTTTCGTTTTTGTAAACAAGCAGTGAGGGAAAGGATTTGCCTTGTAGAGGCTGGACCCTGGAGATGTCCAGGGCTGTATAGTAAAATTTATCCCCCCTCAGAACATGGAGGCCAGACTGAAAGCATAAATGCTATTGGAAAAGCGGTTAAAATGGCTATTCTTTTCCTGAAAGGCCATATGGAGAGCATAAAGTTCTCTATATTGAGAGGATTTGTTTTCTTGAAAGTAAATTTTGGGTTTTTTTTTAGCTGTTTGCCCGTGTACCCTGGCTGGAGGGTGCTTGACTGAGCGAAGCTACTGAGACGCCACAGCTCAAGAGGGCAGGGCGGGGCCAGGGGCTGCAGCAGCAGGGGCTGCAGCTTGTCGAGGCAGGGTGCGGGGAGAGAGGGTGCAACCTCTGCTCCCGGCGAGCTCCTCAGGGAGGGCAGGGCAGGGCGCAAGTTTGAGATTAGGCTTCTCCGGCACCATGGGCATAGATTTGGGCACGGGAGAGTCATCAGCGCTTCTGTCTCAGGAGTTGACCTGTTTAATTTTTGGAATTATTGGTTCCTCAGGTACTGTGGGAATATATGGTGGCAAAGGTGGATAAATAGATCTGGGCACTAAAGGATTAACATCAGCACTTTTGTCTGATCTGGGCACTGAAGAGTTAACATCAGCACTTTGGTCCAAAAGGCTGGGTGTGTGTGTGCCTGAGGTGTCAGCCTGCAGTTGCAAGAAAGGCAGGAGCTGTGAGGCTGGAATTTGAGCTCCAGGACCTACGAATTTTTGCCGAATTTTCTCTGTCATTAGGTTATCCTTAGAGCTTTTCTCATCAGGATTAGCCTCATTTTGTAATTTAAGATCAGCTTCTGTTTTAGAAGGAGTTAGACATTGCCTGATAGCTGCTATTATTGGGAGAAAGGAGGGGGAAGGGGCTTTCTTTCCTGGATCTCCTTGTTTCTGGCTAGATATGCTATACGGGTCCAATTTTCTGCATTATGGAAGTCACTAGCATTCATCCAGGGAGCTATAGAGAGCACTTCCTCCCAGAAGGAAGCAGCCTGTCTTTTGGAAAGGCCAAGTCCCCCTGACTTAAGAAGTGCCTTTAACTCCTTCACTGGAGAATTCTTTTGACTGGTAGAGGAGTCCCCCATGATAGAAAAGATGTGAAATGCCAAAGCCAGTGGGCAACATTCCCTTATCGACCAGCAATAAGGGGGATTCCCTAAAAGCTCAGACGTAAGCCTGTCCGCAAACTTCAGAATACTGGTGGCCCCCCCAATGGGATTTAAGTGGCCAATGTGTTGCCAGTCTTAATCAAGATAGAGATTAAGATAGAGTGGTCACAGCTAACACCCGGATGGGCGGTCGGGGTCAGTTCATCCAGCTAAGAGCCTTCCTTCCCTGCTGGAGTGTAGCCCCAGCCAAGAGATATCAGTTGCTGCTTAGCCTTAGAAAAGTCCCTCGCGATGGCATGGACCGAAAAGAAAGTAAAGAAAAAAGAGTGCCAGCCCTCAAGAGTGTGGAGGCCAGACCCCAGATACCCTCCTGGGGCTGATGTCCCTTGTGTGAAGGGAGACTCCCGTTCCCTGCATATTCCAGAGATCCAGCTGCTCAGACTATAGAAGGCGGATGCCAGCTGCGGTTTGCTAGGCGTCTGTCTGTTGCCTGTTGGTTGCCTTCTTTGGGGATCAGTCGCCTTCTTAGGGGATCCGTCGCACACGTTGGGTCGCCAGCTCTTGGTCCGTGGGTTACTTAGGGGGTTGCAGCGTGCATCAACTCCCTGTTCACCCACAGGGGCTGGGTGAGCAGTGGCTTGGAACAGCTGTGAGCCGAACGAGAGATGAAACTCTCGGGAGAATGCGGCAGTGGGCAGTTCTCATTTTATTGTATAGATAGCAGTTGCTTATATAGAGAAAAGTCAGAGGTAGAAGCACAGGAAGCAAGATCTGTGGGCATCTCATGAGTTTGATTGGTAGGGGCCAGTATCCTTTGGATACCTAATTTGCATAGATAAATTGAGGGGGCTACGTGACTCTATACATGGATACAGACATGGATAGAATGGTGATGTTAGCAGAGGAAATGTAACCTTATTGTTTAGGTTTGTTATTTGCAGTTGGATTAAGTTAGGCTTTGAACTGCTTATCTTATTGGACAGCTGTGGCCTGCCTGGGGCTGGAGTTTTCAGGATTGCTAAGATTTACATGGGCCCTCGGACTTTGCCTCAACTTCCTTATCAGAAGGAGACAGTCCCAGAAGCCTGCCAGACTCAGCAAAACCCTACTTCCTCCATGCCCCATTAGTAGGGTACCGCATAAATGGATGTTAAAAATTCATTAGATAGCTAGAATTAACATTTTTCTTGTAAAATTTTTGTACATTTGAACCTTGAAGAAGCAACAAAACCATTATAAATTTTAGGCAGATTTCTTAAAGTTCAAACTATTATTTGATTCTATTCCAATAAGTAAAAATAAAGCTGCCTATGTGGACAGGTCTGTAAGTAACAGAGCTGAGGATTCTGCATTAGATTGTTGACGTTAGTTATGTGATGGAGATATCATAGTGTCAGACCTGCAAATTCAGCAGTCAACTGTTACTGCTTATTAGTTGAGTGACCCTTTAATTGTAGCTTAAGTAGCCAGGAGTGTTTGTTTATGGAAGGTTTCTAGGACTGTAATGTTTCACATGCACCCTTTCAGCAATACCTACTTTACAACTCTGCACTTCTGTTCCATTTCTAGCTTTCTTTAAAGACATAGTAAGTCATGTTGCACTTATTGATCCACAAAATTCCAGTTTGATGATTAAAAAAAACTATCTCCAGTATTTTTAAACATGTGTATTCTCATTTTGTGACTTGAAGTCATATAATATTTATGAAAGAAGAAAAGTCTAAATACATTTAATTTTATGGGTCACAGTGTAATATCATTATTGCAAACATGAAATTCTTTCTTTGTAATATCTGAAAAACAGTGGTAAAGACATTTTCACGAACTACATCATCCATGTTTTATTATTTGCACTTTATAAATCATCTCATTCAACTTGACAAAACCAAACATTATTAAAAAATGAGATCCAAACTCTAATTGACAATTCTGATTGTACTGGAATCAGACAAAATCACATCTGTTTACAGGAAAGCACTTTTGTGAGTTCAGTAAAAGAGGAGGACTTTAAAGAAGAAGAGTGTTGAAGAACCCAGGAGCCAGACACAAAAGGCAGACAAGTTCATTCAATGATATATTCTTATAGTACTAAAAGGGGGTCACTATATAAATATAAGAGGATCTTCTGGCTGATGGGTATAAAAATCTTGTTTTGTGATTTTTTGGTAATTTTGAAGCATTTCCAAATTTAAAATTCAATCTTATTATATGATATCTAGAATGAGACAGTCATTTCTGCTTCAATCTGGTGTGTTGAGATCTATCATTGGTAGTCAGTCTCGAATGGTAGACTCATGGATTTTATTTCATGATTTAAAAAGTTTAAAGTATATAAACCAAACTAAAAACAATGTGCTCAAGTGAAGAACTATGTATTTATGACTTAAAATGAAGCAATTTTATAGTTCTTCAATTGGAATTATTTACTTATAATTTGGACAATAATTTCTACAAGTCTACTTCAGGCTGAATGGGCAAAATATTTTAACATATCATGAAAAGAAAAGTATTTTTATTATAACTGCAAGTATAAAATGTATTTATAGTGGTTGGAGGATCGCCATGAGTTTGAGGCCAGCCTGAGACTATATAGTGAATTCCAGGTCAGCCTGGACTAGAGCGAGACCCTATCTCAAACAAACAAACAAACAAAAAAAAAGTATTTATTTTCACCCTACCCAAACCCAACCAAAAATAATGCTTAATCATCAGAAACTGGTTCATTATATAAACCACATAGCAATATAGTATTATATAGGAAACTCAACATTGATACATCGAAACCATATTATACCATACTGTATCTTGTCTTATAATATGAGAGACTTAAAATTTATACATATCCTCACTAAAACCTATTACTGTCTATCAATTTTAGCCTTCTTAATGGGCATGCAGTTGTGTGACATTGGGACACAGATGTGCATTATTTTCTAATGACTAATAGTACTGAATATTATTCAATGTGCTTGCTGATAATTTAGATCACCTTTAAAAATATCTGTTCAAGTTACCTTTGCCTTTTGTAAAATTAAATAGCATTTTTGTTTTTGGCTTGCACACATTCTTTACGTGTTCATAAGTCCTGTATCAAATGAATACTTTGGAAGCATTTATACCATTATTGGAATTGACCATTAACTTTCATAATATAACGCTTTGAATAATAAAATATTGTATTCGGTTTGCTAAGACTTTGTTTAGGATTTTTGCATCCAAGTTCATCAGGGATATGGGTCTGTTGTTTTCTTTTCTTGTTGCATCCTTGCCTGGTTTGGGAATTAGGGCAATGCTAGCTTCGTATAAGGAGTTTGAGAGCCTATCCTCTTTTTCTATGCCCCTAATAAGCTTAAAAAATAGAGTTTTCAGTTCTATGGTGAAAGTTTGGTAGAATTCGGTAGAGAAACCATCTGGAACTGGGCTTTTTCATTTGGGGAGGTTCTTGATTACCGATTCAATCTCTGTGATTGTGACAGGATTGTTTAGGATCTTTATCTGCTCTGGGCTAAGCTTTGGCAATTGGTAGGTGTCCAGAAATTTATCCATTTCTTCCAGGTTCTCTATTTTTGTGGAATAGAGGTTTTGGAAGTATGACCTGATGATACTTCCAATCTCTTCGGGATCTGTTGTGACCTCACCCTAGTCATTTTTAATTTTGTTGATTTGGGACTTCTTTGTTTTTGTGTGATTAAATTGGTCCAAGTGTCAATCTTATTGACTTTTGCAAAGAACCAACTCTTTGATTTGTCTATTTTTTTCTTCATTTCCAAGCCATTATTCTCAGCTCTGATCTTAATTGTTTCCTTGCATCTTAAGCTCCTAGGGTTGGATTTTTCCATCTGTTCTAATGACCTTAGGTGGGAGGATAGGTGGTTGATTTGAGACCTCTCTGTTTTTATTATGAAAGTGTTTAGTGCAATGAAGTCCCCCTTAGGACTGCCCTCATTGTGTCCCCCATTGTGTGAAGGGTTTCACACATTCTTTACATGTTCATAAGTCCTTTATCAGATGAATACTTTGGGCACTTTATACCATCATTGGCATTGACCATTACCTTTCATAATATAATGCTTTGACTAATAAAATATTATCATTGTTTTGAGAGGTACTGATTCTATTTCCTTGTTAAAACTTTTCAATATAATTATTATACGTATTTTTCTAAATTATTTTGCTGAGTTTGAAATCTCTCATACATTCATATTTATTAACCCCCACTTTATAGCCTGTCTTTATGTACATACTGGGGAATAGAAATCAGGTCATCAGACATTGCAGGCAAGTGCCTTGACTGCTGAGCAATCTCTTCAGATAATTTATTTTTAGCTTTTAATTGACATTTTCATATTTGTACAAAATTTATTTTGAACATTGTTCCCATTCCCCCATAATCTTTCAATGAATACATTTTTTTCTCCAACCAGTTTCTCTGCTATTTCAATGTATTTGTGTATTTTACTTTTGAATTTCTCATCATCTATGACAATATTTTAAGAGGCAGGTAGCAAAAGCAACTGAGAGGTCATGAATGCAATGGCCACTGCCTGTCCACAATAAAAAGTTCCAAAATTCTTCACTCCCCAAACATCTTATGAGGTTTTCTAACACATCTTTTGCAATGTTCTTTGAACTAAGGTGGTTGTGATAGAGATGTGTTATTTAATGATGAGCATTTAACTATCACATCTTGCCAACATATTGATGATTCTGTCTTGCAACTCACAAAATAGTTAGCATTATTAAGTATATTCAATATACTGCTACATAAGACACAAGATCTAATCCCTCTTTTCTACTTGCAACTTTGTCTGCATATACCATTCCCCTCTTTCTGGCATTCCCTGATACCACATAACCACAATATGCTTCCAACTTCTGTGAGAAAAACTTTTCTTAAGTTCTATATATTTGTGAGATGATACAGTATCTTTTTATGCCTGATTAATTATAATTAATGTAAAGTTTTCTCAGTCCACCAATATTGTCACAGAAGATAGCAATTTATGTGTTAATGGAGAGATAGTATTACAATGTAAATAATTTTAAACATTCTTAATTGGTAACCAGTTTATTCCAAATCTTGGCTTTTGTGAAACATGCCCCTCCCCATCTGCCATGCACCAGGCAAGTTCATGCCACTTTTGCCCTTCCATCTGCCTACCACACTCAGGCATAAACCCACCCTTGTACTTCCAGGGACCCCCCACAGAGTGTGTCTGCCATCTTCTGCTCACCAGCAATGATAGTGGATCCCTACCACTGCCCTTGCTGCCTGCCAGTGATCAGTGATTAGTGGCCATCTCCACTGATCTTGGTGTGAAGCCTCACCATTGGTCACCTCTACATACTGCAGCAATCGCTCTGGCAGCTGCTGTCCCCAGCAACTCACCACCGTCTCCTTCATTCACCTACCAGTGCCCCCTTGGTGCATTACTCCTGACTCATTTGGGGAGCACAGGAACAGGGATATATCTGGCTAGTGAATGCTATACCAAACTAATGTTACCTCCATATCCCACTGAAGAACAGTGTGGGACCATAGAGCAAGTGCTACTGCTCCTGAATACCCAAAGCCCCAGAGGCAAGGATTGCTGGTGATTACAGGCTGGAGATATTTTGAACTTATAATTCAACTTTCTTCTTAGCCACCAGTCCTGAACTGCTGGCATATTCACATCCTCCACAACCTGCACATCTGCAGATATAGTGGCATTTCACATCAATCCAATTCTAACCCCAAATAGACTATTCCCTCATGGAAGATCTTACCAGGGTCAGTATTTACTTCCTCCGTGAGAAAATAAGACCTTTATCCTGAGATGGGAAGACCACAAATGAAAAAGTACACAACACAATAAACTGAAAGATCTCAACCAAGATATCCTAGTTCCAAAATGGAAGTTACCAATAAAAATATAGAGGTGAAAAAAGAAATAAGATACCAAAATAAGTACACAGTAAGCTTAGGACATAATTTAAAGGAGACCCTGACCAAGATAATGGCTGAACCAGATGCAAAATATTAACAACTGCTTAAATGAAATGGATCAGAATCATTTCTTACAGCACAAAGCCTATGTCACTGGGTTTTACTTAATTGAGGAAAATCAGAGGGACCTCAAAAGAGAGATAAATGAATTGAAGGCAATACATCACTTAAAGGATCTCAATAATCACTTGATTAATCTTAATGAAGGTATGACCAAATACATGATCAAATTTCTAGAAGCTTCAAGAAAATAAAACCTTGACTTGAAACCAAATTTCAACAATGAAATCAACATAATGCAGAAAATACAACAGAAAATAAAAATCAAATGAAGCCATTAAAAGCCTCTTTAGAAACCCTCACTAAAAGAGTTGATCACCTGGAGGACAAAAACTCAGATCTGGAATACAAGATAGAAGAACTTGATCAGGAGTCTAAAAACTTTTCTAAGTCCAAAAAAATCATGGGAACACAATACGAGAGAACTGTGGGATAGCCTAAAAAGACCAAATATCAGAACCAAGGGAATACCAGATTGAGAAAATAAAATCCAGGCCAATGGCAAACTGAACAATTTTTTACAAAAAATGTTGAATAAAACATTCCTAATCATGTAAAAGAAAGGACCATCCAGGTATTAGAAGCTCACAGAATAGCAAAAAGACAGGAAACAAAGAAGAAACTCTCTCAAAGGCACATTATAGTTAAAAATCTAAACTGAAAACAGAGTACTTAAAGCAGCAGAAAGAGAAAAATAACTAATTACACACAAAGACAATCCATCATAGTTACCTCAGATTTATCAATAGAAACCATCAAAGCCAAAAGGGCTTAGAACGAACTATTCAAAATCCAAAAACCTATGGCTTCTAACCCAAATACTGTACCCAGTGTAATTATCTCTCATAGTAGATGCAGAAAGGAAAACTTTCTTTGATAATACCCAGTTCTATGATTACATTGACACACAGCAAAACCAACAGAGAATACTTTAGGAAATATTCCACACAGAAGAGTCAAGTAACCAACCTCAATATTCTAGAAGAGGCTGAATATGATAACCCAAACTAATGTAGACAAGAAAACCCTTCCAAATTCTGTCTTCAACAAACCCACAAACAAAAATAATAATAAAAACAATAAAAAACACCCTATCACATTTCTATAGAATGTAAATTCTTCTCAGCAGCTTACAGAACCTTCTCCAAAATAGATAATAACAGGCCTTCCAAAATGATTTTCCATAACACCACTGAGGAGGGCTCCTAGGGTAATGAGAGTTGGGATGAGTGAATAATATATATATATAAATTAAGAATATATATCATATATATTCTTAATTAAAAAAGAGTAGTATGTATACGTAGAAGATACTGGATTGGATAGAATAGCATTGGCTTTGTGAGTGCCACATTACAAGAAATAGTGATAAGAATTATTAAGCCATATTATGAAGTAAACACTTGTCTTATTGTTTCGAATTTGTTAACTTATATCATCATCAAAGCACCTTATAAGTAATGCAATATGGAAGAACATACAGAAAGTTTATACTCTTGCATGTAAATATTTGGAAGTTGCCACACATAATCATTTGATATGTTAAAAATCAATGATTTGAGCACAGGAAGCATAAAGCATGGAAATGTAATAGAAATATAAATCCAGAATCTCATTCCACGTCTATTTGAGACCACCATAAATTGTATAGGCCATAATTTTTAGAAACCCCTAACTTCACGAGTTATGAGAGCTTGAATATATGCCAGCTTGAGTGAGAATTTCTTGAAAGAGGATCTACAGTTTCATGTGGAATGAATTTAACTTCTAGGAACCCAACTTATTTCTAATAGTAAACATTTAAGAATTGTCCACCCATGCTAGGGGTAGGGGAAGAATAATCTATGGTAATTACAACCATAATGTTTTCTATAACAAAATATTAGCATGAGTGCTGGTAGTTTATTTTTTGAAACACAAATAATTTTTATTGAACTTTTTGTCTTTATTATTCATAATTGTATACATTGTATCAGCAAACCTTATGTTGGTGCCCCCAATTCGTTCCCCCAGTCCCTAACCCACTGGAGAACCTCCTCATTGTGCATATTGGATCAGTCCAATATCCACAATGAGGACTAGGTGATTAGAAGTAGCACAGCAAGTAAACAGGTTCACCCTCTCTTTTTGTGTGTTTATTTGAGGGGAGCAATGTCTGTGGCTATTCTACCCAACCATGGCTCTTACAAGTTTTCCTTTCCCTGAGTCATGGTGGGTGAATTTTAAATCTATTTTATTTTTGAGACCTTGAGTGTCTCTGAACTTCTGCTTTGGGTTGTGTAGGATATCGTTGTTGTCTGTCTCTTTGACCTATCCCGGGTTATCATTCTTGCTGTGGTGATATGTTTTAGGCTTACCACAGACTCTCAAAGGTTCCATTTGGGGGCTACAAAATAGGCCTGGAGTGGATCATCTCTTGCCAGAATTCAACCATATTCCTGTGGTTTGTTGGTGGAGTTGGGTTGACTGTGGCTCTCTCACTGCCTTCTGAATAATATAGAGTCTCCACCACAGAGTGAGATCAGTATAGGCTAAATGAGACACCCACTGCTAATTTGACAACATTCTATTGGGAGTAGCTTCTCTGTAGTTTTCTGGTAGTGGGAATTTCCCCATGGATCCAAGGTTTTTGGTCTCCATAGGGTTTTTCCCTGTATCCTAATTCCAGTTAAGGGTTCCTTGTTGCTGAGTGGGTTTCTTGGCCAACTTGAAAGCTGCTGATTACCACCCCCAGGTTTTGACACCACTATTGCACAGTTGATCACCTCTTGACTCATAGATCTATCCTATAAAGTAGTGTGTTCAGCATTCTCATAACATCAGTCTGAATTTTATATCAGTGCTCTCATTTTTCCCTGGCAGCTCATGTAGCTTAAGTGGTATTGTAATCTGTTCAACGTTGCTAGGATGAATATCCAAGTTTATGGGAGAAAGGTACTTATTTCATGCTTATAAATCCAGTCAGAAAAAGCTGGTCCCCTTTCAAAGATCCAAGCAGAGAGAAGCAAACAAACATCCAACAACAAACAAAAAGCAAGCAGGAAGTATTCATAAATTGGCAGCAATTAGATCCCCAGAGATCAGAACTCTCTGCCTACATTTGGGCTGGAATCAGATGCACCCTCAGAGACACAACTCCTCTAGTAAGCTGCCTGATACTTAATGAGGGAGTTTCACTTTAACAAATATATATATATATATATATATATATATATATATATATATATATATGGTATTGGGGATTTACATTAAAACCACCACACTAGGGTTTTGTGGTACTGATTGTTGGAAATGTCTCTCTGCTTGGATGTATAAAAGGGATCCAGCTTCTTTTAACACTAATAGCATTTATTTGTACTCTGTAATACTGAAATAAATCCCCTACCTCCCATAAACTATGTTAGTTAGATATTTGTCTTAGCCATGAGGAGCTGACTACAATACCTTCCAACAAAAAAATCCAGGTCAGATATATTTACATCCAGATTATACCAACCTTAATTCAAAAACTAAAACCACTTCTCCTCAGATTATTCTACACAATTTACAAAGAGGGAATACTCTAGAACTACTTCTATGAAGCCAGAAATACACTAATACAAAAAAAAAGATATAAAAAGGAAAGAAAATGATACAGCAATTTCCTTAATGACCCTAGATGCAAAAGTTATCAGTAAAATTTTGCAAACTATGAAAATGGAGAGATGGCTTAGCAGTTAAGGCTCTTGCCTGCAAAGCCTAATAACACAGGTTCAAGTCCCCAATTCCCACATAAAGCAAGATGCACAAAACAAGCATTTGCATCTGCAGTTTGTTTATAGGGACTGAAGACCCTGATGTGTTCTCTCTCTCTCTCTCTCTCCCTCCCTCTCTCTCTCTCTTTCTCTCTCTCTCTCTCAAGTTAAATAAAATCTTTTCAAAAAATTACAAACCAGAACCAAGAAGACATAAAAAGCAGCATCAACCATCCTGATCAAGCAGATCTCATCCCAGAGATACTGGGTTGGTTCAAACATGAAAATTATTAACTTAATTTACCACATAAACAAACTTAATACAGCATTACAAAATCATTTCAATAAATGCAGAAAAGGCTCTTGACAAAATATATAACATCTATTTCTGATTAAAATACAACTTTATGATACTTAGGATGGAGAAAATCATATATCCATATAATAAGGGTAATATAGAAAACATCTAAGGCCAACATCATAATAAATGTGGAAAAACTCAAAACATTCCCAGGAAGGTCTGGAACAAGACAGGGTTGTCCACTGTCACTACTGCTTGTCAAAATAGTACTAAAAGTTTTAGCTCAAGCAAAAAAATAAGAGAAAGAAATAAAAGGGATACATATTGGAAAGATAGAAGTCAAATTATTGCTTTTTGTAGATGATATGATTCTATATAAGTGATGCAAAACACTCTACCAAAAAGGTAAGAAGTTCTTTAAGCAATGTAGCAGGATACAAATATCAATAAGTAAAAATAGACTTCCTATGTGCCAAAGACAAATATAGGGAGAAAGAAAAACCTATTGTGCAAGTAGTGGGTGTTGACAGGCAAGAGGGGCCATGAGTAGTAGGGGAGTCTAAGCCTGTGAATATTTGATCACTCTGAAAACCCCTGGTCCTAGCCACCAGTTCCTTCCCTCACTGAGCTGTTGACCAAAGTGACCCATGAGGTTCCACAAACAAGACAGAATTCTGTCAAAGCTCTTGAGTGCCCTCCCCAGGCCTGAGGCCAAACCCTGATGCTGAAGAAACCACAGAATGCCATCCATCACCATCGAGAGACGCTTCCAGGTCTGGAATGGTAACCAGCCCCCAGATGCCAGTTAGTGCAGGGCACTGCAAGCTGCCATGAGAAGCTGATCAACAACAGCTGGAGTAAACAGAGAACACTGGCATGGAACACAGTTTGCGGCCATGAGTAGGCTGACCATAACTCCTACTGGGAAAGAACAGCGAACCAAGAAAGGAGCATTTGTGCATTGGAGAAACCTGGGCCTGGGGGAGACAATCAACAGCTTTTAGATTCGGCCAAATATTCCACTTAGTGAGGGGGAACCCTTAACTGGAACTGGGGATTCAGGGCGATAGGCACCAGATCCCGTACTCTTGGGCTCACAAGAAAAGATGCACTATGGGAGGAATTGACGGGGAGGCTACTAAAAATAGAGTCTTGGTAATCCAGAATTGTGTATATTTCTTAACCTAGACTGATCTCACTCTCTGATGGAGATTGTGTTTGTATTTTTCAGGATACAGTGAGAGAGCTGTGGTCCATCTAATCCTACCATCCAACCGTAGGCAGAAAGCTGAGATACTGGCAAGAAATGAGCCACCCCAGTCATATCGTGGAGGATCCATAAAGAACCCCACAGAGAATGACGGGATGAACAAGGGACTCACAGCCACAGCCACTCAATCAACACAGGATAAGCCAGGGTGACAAAAACCAACAATTTTCGACACAAAGACCCCTAAGTTCGCAACATTAGAGCAGCCTTAATACTCACCTACCACTACTCAGGGAACTGAGTGGATGAGGGGGCGGAAAGATTATAAGAGCCGTGGTGGGGGAAGACTATCCAGAGGCATGGCACCCTTCAGTAACAACACACTTGGGCCAGGAGGACTGGGCTGAGTACTAGAGTATCCATGGTGCCCTGCCACAAGGACTGATCCAGATGGCCCATGGAGGAGGATATCCAGCTGATTGGGAATGGGGAAGGGGGGAATTGGGGAATTGGTGATAACAACTCATTGTTTGCCCACTAAATAATGTAATTCATTATGGAATATATATTTTCCATAATGATATATAAAAATATTATATATATATGTATATATATATAAATCAAATATCTTGGAATCTCTTAAACCAATTAAGTAAATGTCGTATACATGGACAATATAAAAACACTGAAGAAAGAAAATGAAGAGGACATGAGGAGATGGCAAGATCTCCTATGCTCATGGATTCAAAAAAATTAATATTGTAAAAAAGCCTATTCTACCAAAAACAATGCAATTCCAAAAAAAAAAACCTTTCAACATTCTTTGCAGAGTTTGTAATGGTTTGATGAAGGTGTCCCCCCACAAATGTGTGTTTTCTGAATGTTTTATCCCCAGCTGATGGCAGTTTTGGAATTGGAACCTTGTTGGAGCTATATTTTTGGGGGCGGGCTTATTGGGGTTGTAGGCACTTTCCACTTGCCAGTTTTGGCACACCTTCTTGCAGCTGTTTGCATTGCTTGGAGGAGGAGATGTTCACACTTTGCTCATGCCATTGTTTTCCTTCCATCATGATGTTTCCCCTTGAGTCTGTAAGCCAAAATAAACACCCATTCTTTCCAAGAGCTACCTTTTGGTTGGGTACTTTGTCCCAGCAACAAGAAAGCTGTCTACAAAAAAGCTACAAAAAATAATCTCAAAATTCATATGGAAGCACATAAGGGCTCAGATATTCAAAGATATTATAAGCAGAAAAAATACTTCAGGAAGAATCACCATTTCTAATTTCAATATATACTATAAGGCCATAAAAATTAAAACAGCATGGTACTATCACATAAATAGGCATATACATTAATGTGATAAAATTGCAGAACTATCTTTCAATTTAAACATCTAGAGCTACCTAATCTTTTACAGAGGTGTCAAAAATGCACACTGGAGAAAAGACAGCATTTTCAACAAATAGTGCTAGAGAATTTGGATAACAACATGTAGAAAACTGAATCTAGATCCACTTCTCTCACCCTGCAAAAAAGTGAACTCTATGTGGTTTAAGGAATTCAGTATTAAACCTGATACCCTAAAATGACCAGAAGAAAAAAACTAGAACTTTCCATGATAAAGCAATAGGGAAAGACTTCTTGAATAAGTACCACAGGAAATAATACTCAACTACTGGGACTTCATAAAACTAAAAACATATTGTATAAACAAGTAAACTATTCTCAGAGTCATTAGACAACACACAGAATAGGTGAAAATCTTCACCAGCTATACCTCCAACAAAGGTCTAATTTCTAGAATTTATAAAAAAACTCAAAAAATTAAGCAATTATAAAACAATCCAATCAAAAAATGGAATAGATAACTGAACAGAAAATTCTCAAGAAAGAAATGCAAATGGCCAATATACACTTAAGATGATCATCATCTTTAGTCATCAGAGAAATATAAATCAACACAACTTTGAAATTCTATCTTACTCCAATCAGCGTGGTATTCATCAAAATTAGGAAAGACAACAAATGCTGACAAGGCTATCAGGAATGATTAACCTTCATCAACTGCAGGTGGGAGTGAAAGCTTGTGTAACCACTATGGAAAACAGTATGGAGACTTCTGCAAAGAATGAAAATGGATCTACCATTTCAACCTTCTATATTACTCCTGGGCATATAGCCAGAGATGTGTGCCCAACTATGTTTGTTGCTGCTCTATACAATAGCAAGGAACTGGAATTAGTCCCCATGTCCATCATCTGATGAGTGGATATTGAAAATTCGGTACATATAGAAAATGAATTCTCATTTTCAATTTCATTATCATTATTAATTAATTAATTATTAATGATAATTTCATTATCATTAACAAAGTGATAAGGAAAAATGAAATAATAAAATTTTCAGGAAAATAGAGTTGGAAAATGAAATAAAAATACAAATACAAATGTAACATGTTTTCGCTCTCTTATGTAATTCATAACAAGAATCAACTGGAGATGAGTGTAAATGGCAGTAATCATCAAGAATATAGGAAAGGGCAATGTAGAATTGGGGATAACAACTCATTGTTGGCCCACTAAACAATATAACTCATTAAGGACAATAAAAAATAATATTAATAATTTGATTTAAATATTGCCTCAGAAAAAAATATAGATATAAAACTAGAAAGTGATCAGGAAAATGTAGAACTAGGGAAGGAGGAGAGGTGGAAATACTCATATAGCTAGGTAAAAGACAGAGTATAAGACCTGGAAGGGTATTTGAAGGATAATGGGTTGGGAGGGTGGAAATGTTATTTACAGATAAGACAACAAGAATCAATTCCATAGAAATCCCTCTTCTGGATATCATTCTACAAGATGCAACCACCAATGAAGGGAGAGGGCGAATGGTCCTATAGAAGTTAGAAAAAGGTTAACCAGAAAACCATAGGTTGAGCTCAAGCCCAGAATTGAGTTAGTCCCCACAAGTGAGCTTTTGGCCAAGGAGACATATTTAGGCCTTTGCCATAATACTTGATTACCTGTCAGAGCTAAAATGTTACGCTCCAGTATGGAGTACACCATAGGCTTTGTTCACTGGAGCTGTGAGGGAAAGAAGTTCCATCCCAGCTAGATCTCATAGTCTTGGAAAACAATATGGGCATTGTTCATTGTCAATGGTCACCAACAGTGAGAAAAAGCAAGAGGACCCTGTAAGTTACATAAGCACACTTCCTGACAAAATGTATGCACATAAGCAATGATGACATAGAGCCTTTGCAGTTATCCAGGTGTTCTTTGATTAGACATGAGGCCCACTCAGTGAGGGAGAATTCATATCTAGCACTAAAATCCAAGTCAGAATCCCATGATCACAAAACTCATGGACTCGAGAGAGAACTCCCCATTGCTCTCTGAACAATAAGAGTAGGTTAAACACTAAACACTCTGAAATATCTAAGCATATCTCCTTTAATCCAAGGTGCTCTTACCATTTTTTGAAAAAAATATTTTATTTTATAGATGGCAGAGAAAGAACACATCTGCCTGGGACCATGAAAAAATGCATAGGCAGCAGTAGCACAAGTATACTTCCCACTACTAACCTGACAAGGAGATCTAGGGGAACAGTGACAAACACTGATCAATCAAAACACATTGAATCAGATACTCAGAGGCTACAGAGAACTTAATATTAAACCAGAGTTCTAACAGACCAGCCAAGGTTCTGGGACCATAGTGGCAGAAGGGACAGGAAGATTATAAGAACCAAAGGGTGGATAGAAATTTCCTGAGGCACAGCCCCTCCCACACACATACACTAACTGAGACTTTAATTACCCAACAGTGAACACCAACAACCCCAAAAAGAAGAGCTCTCATGGAAAGTGGGTCATGGGAGAAGGAATATAAGACTACAAACTTTGTTTGAACATAAAAATACAAAAGAACCAAGTAAGCTCCACTCTAAATGAGCAATAAATATTGCAATCTAACTTAAAAAAAATAATGAGGCCATGAAAAACACCTGGATGAATTGGAAGAGAATCAACAAAAAAAGTGAAAGTAACTCGAGAAAGAACTCAAAAGATGGCTGAAAGAAATGAAAAAAAAAAAGAGCTTAATAGACAGCAGAGTAAAGTAGAAGAGAATAAACAAAAAGAACTAAATGGATGGCTGAGTAAATTTGATGAAAGTTAAAATGAACTCAGGTGGGTGAAAGAGATGGATGAGAATCAACAATAAAATGAACTGTGGTCCATAGGAAAAAAACAACTCAAAGAGAACATGATCAAATGAAGGAATTAATATCAGTAGGCAATAAGAAAGTCAAACAAAGGAAAATGAAATTCAATAATGAATAGGAGATGCTGAAGAAAAGCATAATGGAAAAAATTAAATATCTTATTTAAAAGGCTCCAAGAAAACATCAACAGTAGGATACACCATGTGGAAGACAGTCAACCAGAGCTCAAGGAAAGATCAGAGGAAATATACCAGGTGTCCAAAATCAATGTCAAGTTCAAAAACTATGCATGAACAGAACATGATCAAAGGGTAGGACACCTTAAAAAGGCCAAATATTAGGATCATTACACACAAGAATGGGAAGAACTATATGCCAAGTGAATGGAGAATATCTTCAATTATATTATTGAAGATTATTTTTCTTACAAAACAAAGGCCAATCCAGGTATAAAAGGGAAACAAGACCACATGGTCAAGACCTTAGAAGAAATTCTTCGTATCACATTATAGTAAAAATACTTAACACAGAAATCAAAGAGTACTAAAAGCTTCAAGAGAAAATTCTATCATTACAAAGATAATCACATCAGAATGACCTCTGATTTTTCAATGGAAACACTAAGTGCCAGAAGGACTTGGAATACAATATTTCAAAACATCAATGGATTCGACTCCCCAATCAAAAGACACAGGTTATACTAAGAACATATAGTCTCAAAAAGACTGCATTGCAAACAGCAGCAGGAAAGTATGCCAAAAACTGGCAAAGGCAAGCCAGCTATAACTCCCATAAGCCTACCCCCAACATCACACTTCCAACAAGGTTCCAATTCTGAAACTGACACCCTCAGATGATTGAGCATTCACATTAAGTTTATGTGGGGGCACTTGAATCAAACCACCACAATCTACCTTTGGCCCACCAAAAATTGATAACTGTACACAATTTAAAGTGAAATGTAGGGCTGGAGAGATGGTTCAGCGGTTAAGGCACTTGCCTACAGTGCCTAAGGCCCCAGGTTCAATTCCCTAGTACCCACATAAACCAGACCCACAAGGTGGTGGCCCTGGCTGGTTCTCTCTCTCTCTCTCTCTCTCTCTCTCTCTCTCTCTCTCTCTCTCTCTCTCTCTTTCTCTGCTTGAAAATGAATAAATAAAATATTAAAAAATAAAGTGAAATGTAAGCACTCCAACATTAAAGATTCCCATAGTTTTTTATCAATCCTAATGATGTTCATGCTTCTCCATAATCAAAGGTCTTTAACTGAGCAATAATACCAAAACAAACAATAAACAAATAAACAAACAAAAAGAAACCATAATAGCACAGAACAAATTCATACTGCAAAAGATATAGCATTGGACACAGCAAAGACAAATTGTACCAACACAAGATTTAAAACACACAACGCAATATCAAACCCTAACTCCAATTTTGATAATTCTAAGCAGTAAAAAATCTCTGGAGTTCCAATTCTGCCCCTCCAACCAGGCTAATCACAGTTCCTGATAACTCCATCAGGTGCCAGCACCTCTCCATGGTAGCCATCCCATCCCCAAACTCCTGGTAACTCCATTGTGTCTCCACTGCCATCCTCATGGCTCCATTGGTCTGACATTTAGGTAATGTTAAAAAAAGTGTTGCAAATCCAAATACCCTTTCTTCTAGCATTTGTTATACTCCATAGTACCAGGTGTGATACCAATTTGTTAATCCAGAGGGGAACAAATCAAACTTTGAAGAGGAGGAAACTTCCTTCAACATTCAGGCCCCTTACTTCATGAGTCCTCATTCTTCCTGCTGTCCCAATGCAGGTCACCTGGCCCAATCTCAATGGTTGTCATCTCTCATACAATCGAAGCTGAACAGGCAGCAGTTTCAGCCAAGAGATTCCCTTGATTTCTGTGCCATTTCATCTGCTCACACCAGTCCATTGTCATGTAAAGCAACCCTGCACAAGTTCTCAGGATACAGGCAGGCAGAATAGAGCAAGCCTCTTACAAAAACTGCTTCTAGGCCAGTCCCAAAAAAGTTCTTTATCAACCTTGAAAGCCAAACCTCACAGTCACTGGTTCTTACAGTCTTTCAAAGCTGACCAGAATGGACACATCAAGCTGTACTTACAACACTATAAGGTATCTCTTAGGCCTAGGTTTCAAATCTGTCCATATTTCTCCAGCAAGTCAGATCCAAAAGGTCAAAGCCACAGAATCAGGCTTCTAGTATCTACTCTCTGGTACCAAAAGTGTTGCAGTCAGCTTTCTCTTTGCTGCAGAGAACTCAACCCAAAGCAGCTTGTGGAAGGAATGGGTTTACTGGTCTCGAGAGGATGCTCCATTATGGCAGGGAAAATGACAACCTCCATTAGACTGCCCCCAACAATACACCTCCAACAAGTTTCTAATTCCAAATCTGCCATCATCTGGGGATGGAGCATTCAAAACACATTAAGTTTATGGGCAAAACCTGAATCAAACCACCACAGGAACTATTAAAGTATTATGTGTTGTCCATGGTTTTATACATATAAACATGTAATAGATATCCCATATGTGGAAAATCTATCAGACATCATTTTATGTGCACATATATGAAATTAAATGCACAAAATTTTACACAAAAGAACATCATGAGATTATGGTTGAATCTTTTCCTTCTCTTTTTCCAAGTGGTATACTTTTTCTCAAGTGAAATTCACATCTTAAACTTAGAAAATTGATTTCATATAATCATGTGTTTCAGATCTCCTTTGGTTCTATCTTACATTTATGAAAACAGACAGGTCAGTAATAGCCCTTATGTTGCAACATACTAACTGTAGATACTCCTAAGAACATGCTCTTACTCAAGCTGCTGCTTTGGGGGGGGGGGTAAAAAGGCAATGAGAAATTATATGTTAAAGTTAGAATACTGACAGGCCATGGTGGCACACACCTTTAGTCTCAGCATGCAGGACACTGAGGTAGGAGGATCACTGTGAGTTTCTAGGCCAACCTGGGGCTACAAAGTGAATTCTAGGTTAGTCTGTGCTAGACTAAGACCCTTCCTAAAAGCAAAAAAAAAAAAATCAGCATAGTGGCACAGGAGGAAGGATCACCATGAGTGATCAAAGCCAACCTGTGACTACATAGTGAATTTCATCTCAGCCTGAGCTGGAACAAGACCCTACCTCGAGAAAAACAGTTGGAATACAATTGGCTTTTTGTGCTAAGGAAATGTCTTAGTGGTTAAAGCTGTTTACTTTCAAAGCCTGCCAACACATTTGGTTCGCCAGCATGCATTTAAACCAGACACAAAAAGTGGTTTATTTTTGGTATTCATTTATAGTTGCAAGAGATCCAGGTGTTCCTATAAGAGATAGATAGTTAGATAGATAGATAGATAGATAGATAGATAGATAGATAGATAGATAGATAGATAGATAGATAGATAGATAGATAGATGATACATAGATGGATGATAAGGAGAGCACAAGAGCATAAAAGAAATGTTTTATTGAAATGTTTGTTTATAAGAGAGTGTATATGGGCCTCCTCCCAGTACATGCATATATTCATATCTGCATATGTATAGATGCCATTAGTATGTACAATATATAGTCTTCACCTTTCCTCAACAAAATTGTGTATATTTCCCAATAACCCCTTTATTTTCTAATAATCTAATCTCAGGTACCAAAGACATTTACTCTCTCATGGTCATATCATTGTGAAAAGTTACATTGCATCTGATGATCATTTTTTTACACTTGCATCATCTGATTATTCTCATTAGCAGAAAGTATATGAAAATTTATTCTTTCCTTTACACATTGTAATGGTTACTTTTCTCTTTGCTATAAAAAGCACCTGACAAAAATAAACTTCTTTATTTCTGGGACAAAATACCATACCAGAAACAGCTAATGGAAAGAGTTTATTTCAGCTTTCAGTTTCAAGAGGAAATTTCTTCCATGATGGAGAAAGCATGGCAAGAGAAGATAGTAGATATCTGGCATTTTATCTTCATATCAGCAAGAAGAAATTGAAAAGCACAGAAACACCAGGCAAGCCTGAACTATAAGTAACCATAAGTGTAGTCAAAGTGACATGCTGCCTATCAAGGTTCTACCTTTTAAAGGCTTCAGAGAGTTTTCACAGTGCCATTAAATGGGAAATAAATATTCAAACACAAGATTCTATGGGGGACATTATACTTTCAAATCATGACAAGAAGTTACAATTTGTTTTGGTCCACAGTTTGAGTTTAGAGTCTATTATGAAGGGAAGTCATGATGGCAGTAGCATAAAGCAAATGATCACATTGTGTCCACAGCATTTGGCTCATCTCCTTTTATTCTTTTTATTCTGTCTTGAACCACAGCCCATGAAATGGTCTCAGCCAATTTTAAGGTAGGTGTTTCCATTCAGTTGATATAATCTAGACAGGTCATCACAGGCATGCCTAGAAGATTGTTTCCATGATGATTTTAAATCCCACCAAATTAACAATCAGGATTAACCATCACAGAAGCATGCTGATAGCTTGCATTTGATTTTCTATAACACCATGCTTCTTGACAGAATTATTATGACAGCAGAGTGATTTAAGAGAGGAAGAAAATAGAGATTAATATTATTTAAAATATTAAAGAATTGTGTGTATGTATTCAGTGTGCATCAATGGACCTGTGAGGACCTCTTGCCTCTTCAAACAGAACACCAGGTGCTTGCACTGAAAGTGAACAAGGAGAAAGATAGCTTCTTATACACAGTTCGGCAGGGGCAGCAGCCCAAAGAGGTCAAGAAGATGACATCTAGCCTGCTCCGGTAGGACTACAACCAAAGTATGATCTAGAATAATCCATGATGGCTTCTAGCAACACTCACTGTTCCCCCCCAAACAAATGAACATGTTCCGATTGATCGATCCTCAGCTGATGGCAGTTTAGGTTTTACAACCTCTCTGGAGCTGTGTTGTTGGGGGCGGACTTATGGAGGTTATAAGCCAGTGTTTGGCACACCTTCCTGTGATTGTTTTCAGTGCTATGGCGGAGGTGATGCCCACCCCTCTTCTCATGCCATCATTTTCCCTTCCAGGATGGAGTCTCCCCTCGAGTCAGTAAGCCAAATAAACCCATTCCTCCACAACCCACTTTTATTGGGTTTTTTTATGCACAGCAACTAGAATGCTGAGTGCAACACTCCCTTTCAGAAACTTCCTGCTTCTTCCTGAGTTCAACACAGCTGGGTGGGCAGGCCCTTGCTGAGTCAGCCCCTTGAGTCAATGAATGAATTAGGTCTCTCCTTATGCACCTGTGTCTGATAACAAATATCACCCTAATTAGATACCTGATCCATACAAAGGAGTCTAACCATGTGTGTAAGGTTTCTCTTCTTGTAGTTTTGCCTTAACACCAGTGTGCAAATCTCTCTCCCTGTCTCTCTGTCTCTCTCTATGTCTCTCTGTCTCTCTGTCTTTCTCTGTCTCTGTCTGTCTCTCCCTCTCTCTCTTACCCTCCCTCCCTCCCTTCCCAGCATACTGGAACACTTCTTTAAGTCTGGGTATTTTCCTGATTGCCTCCTACATGTGTTTTGTTTTGTGATGGTCTTTCACTTTGTTAAATGAATGATAGTTCCTTGATCTGAGTCTTTCATTATGTCTTAATCTTTTCTGTGCAGAGAAATCTCTGTGAAGGGAATCTGTTTCTAGTGCTTTGCCTTCCATATGTGGGTGTGTGCCTCTTCCAGCCTTTTAACCCTTGAATATTTCTCTGTGCTAGAGGGTCTCCATGTTTCCCTTTCCCCTTTCCAGCAAGGCAAGGAGGAGATTTCTGCTCTAGCTTGAGTCTTTCAGCTAACCTCCTCCATGGATCCTGATTCTCCATTTTATAACCTCATAATTCATAATTTACGCTTCTCAGAGTCCTTTTTATCATTTTTTTTTCAATTCAGAAGATGACCCTAAATTTGAGGTTCACAGGCCTTCCATGAACCTTAAAATCTTGCATCAGCATTATTTTTTGTCTAGTTTAACTGGGTGGCAGGGCAATTTAACCCTTTCTGACAGGCTTTGCAAGCAGGCATGTTTAACCACTGAGCAATTTCTACAAACCAAATTGTTGATGGCTAACTAGGAACATAGATAAAGGCAGGACTCCAGAGAAGAAATGATACATGATTCATCCTAGGCACAGGTATTATGACACTCAGTATCTAGTAGATACTCCCATCCTGCACTGACCCTGGAACAGCAGCGGAGCCCACACCAAAGATTCTATTTGGATAGTGACAATACCAGGGGAAATCATGGTGGATTATTCTCATGCAAAACCCTCAGAATTTTAGGTAACACAAAAGAAAAGGAAAACCCCTCCAATAGTGAATGAGATTGAACTTTCCATCAACTCAGTGGCTGAAAGGAAGATGAGGATTTGAGCTGCTATCTCTGAGCAAAACTGCCTGAGATACAAACCACACAAAAGATACATCAGGTAAGTGCACACTCTGTATTAATAGTTATCAGAAGAATAAAATCCTGGAAATTGTGCATCTTGGTGTACTGTGTGAAGTCTTTCAGAGATTTCAGGGACATCTTTGCTTCAATACGGGGCAGACTTAACCTCCCATGTCCATCTCCACCCTGACTCCCCTTTGCAGCTGCCTCAGTCAAGTCCATGGCATATTTAGGAAATGGAAAGCAGGGAGCAAAGAATAAAGGGAGGGGTGGTTCATAGTTGAGGGTTTATCGGGATGGTCTTCAGAGGCAACTTATAGACTTCAACACCTGCAAAATTTGAGTATAATTAGTAGAAATTCACAATTTCTAAAGTGTGACACTCAAAAAGAGTTTCTCTTGCTTCAAGTAATTAGTAAAAATAAAAAAATGTATATGTGTGTGTGGTCACAGTGATAAAAAGTAATTAGGAAAATGGGATAATGGGTCATACATTATTCCCTATTTAATTGATGTTGTCTTGTTTTTTTTCTGGACCTTATGGACTTTAATTGTTACTGTCGCCCAAATTCATCTTCCCTGTTCAATTGTCTCCTGTGGCTCCATTGCCACTGGGAAAAGGGGTGAATAGAACCCTGCAGAAGGGACCTGTGGCCTAACTGTGGACCTGGTGGCCTCTGTTGTTCTTGATTCCATTTGGACTGGGCCTGGAACATTAGGACCTGCTACTCTTGGGCTTGGTACAGGTAATGAATGCAAGTATCCTGGATATGTCCCTGATTTGGAGCATTGGGTGAGAGTGAAGGTGCTTGTGAAGAATAGGATGTACCTTTACAGGTAAAGTACTGAGGGCTCCTGAGGCAGAAGGCAAAGTGTCTGAGGCAGGCATCTGTAACCCCAAGTGTGTCTTGGTCTACTGCCCCTTGGACTTGACTCCTACCTGTTCCTGTGCTTCCTCAGAAACTGCCTCTCAACCACCCTGCACTGCTCGCTTATTGGTTCATGTTGATCATCCTGGGGATATGCATGAGGGTGTGTGGAACTTTCTGCCTGGAGAAGGGTCTAGTGCTCATCCATTGCCTGCTGCAGGGCCTCCTGGGTGGAAAAGAGTTCAGCAGCTAGGCTGTCCCTCTCCTGCTTTAGACACTGCATTTCTAAGAACAGAGTCCAGGACCCTTTGTTCTGCTCCCTAAACAGGTAATGTAGCACTTCAATCCACTGCTCTTGCTCTTGCTGCTGCCTCTCAATGACCCTCACACCCAGCACTAGGGGGCTCCAGGCTCAGGCCATCTTGTGGGAATGAGTTAAGCTGGCTTCACCCAGGGTGCTGTGAAGCTGCTCTTCAATGTCCTTCCAGGACCAATCTCTCAAAGACAGATAGAACTCTGGATCACCTCCATCCTGGATGATTTTACTGTTAATGAACTTAACCACTTCCATGTGCTGGAAGCTTTAGGTGGCATTATTCACAAAAAAATTTGCTGTTCAATTTGTAGGAAATGTACGCCTTTGTTTTTATTTCATTATGTTTTTAGAAGATGTCATCTGGCACCCCATCTATATTTCAGCTGTTACTTTAGATGCTCTTTGCTAGAACTACACATCTGACACCACACCACGGAGGAGGCAGCATTTGTGCACTGGCATTTGTGATATTTCTAAGATCTATGTTGCCTTCTAACTCTGATCAGTAACAAAATATATTCTGTACATGACAATAGAGTTATTTGTAAATAAAATTTGGAGGGGGCATACATTCAAGTTATCACAGAGGCTATGGCATAAATTCCAGTTTTAATTCAATTTATCTGAACATGATAGATTGATATCAAAGGACACATAGGGAAGACAAGACTGTTTCCTTTGTTTGGCCTCACATAAATGTGACAGTCACAACATATGAAAAAGAATACCCACATTCAAACACACAGAATATAAAGAGACAAGAAAACACTGCTTCCTTCAAATAACCTAATGTGTCAATAACTAAATTTAAACATATGAAAGTGGACAAAATGGTAAGGTTATAGAATACAAAATAAAACCCGATTTAACTAAAGAACATAAAAGAGTGTTGGAATAAAGTTAGACTGTGAAAAAGAAATTAAAAGGAAACTAGTAAAAGAAAAATTATATAAGCCAGATAAAGAATCAGTTGAAGACTTCACCAATGATAAGATCAAGATGAAGAACAAGACATTATGGTTTAAAGGCAAGGTAGATGTATTTTCACATTCAGCTATTAATAAAGGGAATATATTCTCTTAAAGCCTGAAAAGAGTAGATTAATGGGCCATTATTAAAGACCAGATCTATTAATAATTAGTATAAATTAAGGAGTGCAAGTATATGCTAAATATATACATATTCTATTCAATCAAATAGTAACAGAGAATTTCCCAAACATTAGGAAAGATACAGTCATACTGTGATAGAAGGCATTTAGAGCTTCAGGTGAATATTATCAGATTAGAACACCCCAGGAAACAAATATAATTGTCCAAAAGCAGAGAACAAAGGAAAAATACTGAAATAAATAAAAAAGAAATGTCATATCACTTTGTGAAAATAAACTCATCAGAAAATTAGCAGACTTCTCAGCAAAATTCTCTAAAGACCAGGAAGCATGGATTGGTGTGATTCAAACCTTGAAAAAAAAAAAGCTGCTGGTATTATATTGAGCAATTCTAAAGGATAAAGTTAAATCTTACATGCAAGAATCAAAAGAAATCCATCATTTCTATATGAGTATTACAGAAGATGATCAAAATAATGCTGCACATGGGATAGGGAGTAAGAAAAATTTTATTAAAAATACTGTTATGAGAGGGGAAAGAACAAAATTTAAAAGTACTGGCAAGAAAATTATAACTAACATAGGAACAAACATTATTAGTTAATTAAATTACTATACCTCTAACATAAGTCATGGAAAAACAAATGAACACCAAAATTTTATAAGAAACCAGAAAACACACACACACACACACACACACACACACACACACACACACACACACAATGACAAGATGTAGTAAGTAGCTTTTTGAAATAAATAATTCTGAATATAAATGCTCTTAATTTTCCAATTATAAAAGTCAAGGAATTAATTTTTAAAATAAAAGATGTAAACAATTTTCTCTCTGCACAAAATTAACACAGTGAAAAGTTGACTAAAATATATAAGGCAAGGACAAACACTCAAGGTTGTCCTCTAAACTCCATAGATACATCATAGTTCACATTCATACATGAACACATGAACATCAGATGTGATGAAAAATAAACTTTTTCAATGTGTAAACAAATTTTATTAACTTCTAATCTATTTACTCTTTTTATTCATTTTATCTTTATTGCCCCAAATTAGATATATTGATTAAGTAAATATTGTGCTTATATTCCCATTTTCTTCCCCCTTGTCCCCAATCTACTGGGGATCCTCCTTGGTCAGCACACTGGATCCATCCATGTGCCAAGGGGTTAAGGATAGCACAGGAGGCATCAAGGTTGCCCCCCTTTATGAATTGTAGCTGAGGGAGGTAATGTTTCTGGCTAATCTTTCCCACCATGGCTTTTACAATCTTTCCGCCCTCTCTTCCACTCAGTTCTCTGAGTCATGGAGGGTGAGTTTAAGTCTGTTTCATTGTTGTTGTTGTGACCTTAAGAGTCTCTGTTCTTCTACTTCAAGTTGTGTTGGAAGTCATTGGAGTCTGTCTCGCTGACTTATCCTGGGTTGACTGATTGGCTGTGGTTATAGGTCTTTTTCTTGCCCAGCCACTGTCTCAAGTGTTTCACTTGGGGCCTACACAATGGCCCTGGGTTGGTTCATCTCTTGCTGGGATATCAGCCTTTGGCCTTCAGCTCATCAGTGGAGTTGGAATGACTACTGCTCTTTCACTGCTTTCTGAAATATACAAACAGAATCTCCATTTGAGAGTTAGATCAGTAAAAGTTAAATGAGACACACATTTCTAATTTGGCAAAATTCTATTGAGAATAGCCTCTCTGTAGTTCTCTGGTAATGGGGATTTCTTTTTGGCGCCCCAGTCTTTGGTTCCTATAGAATATTGCCCTGAGTCCCAATTCCAGTTAAGGGTTCCTTGTCACTGAGTGGATTTCTTGGCCAATTTAAAAGCTCTTGAATAACCCCAGGTTTTGGAGCCTCTGTTGCATCAGTGATCATTCCTTGGTCCATTGATCCCTCACAGAAGAAAGTGTGTTCAGCCTTCTCATGGCAACAGTCACATTTTGTATCAGTGGTCTTTGCTTTTTCCAAATATTGGGGACCAATTTCCCCTGGCAGCTTATGTTGTTGTGCCTTCTAGCACTGCACTTGCTACAATCTGGGGACTGGATACCATTCTGGAACTCAAAGGGTCCCTTGGTGCTGTTATATGTGTTTCAGTGGTTTCTTCAGCAATAAGATCTTGTACTTGGCCTAGATTTTCAGGGAAATGGATAGAACTGGAAAGCATCATACTGAGTGATATAATTCAAGCCCCCAAAGACAAATGCTGCTTGTTCTCTCATATGAATTTCCTAGCTTCACATTTACGGATTTGTTTATTCTGATTGTGGTATTTCTAGAGAACAGGAAGTAAAAAATGGGCCGAGAGTGATGCTTTAGCTACCTTCTTGTTGCAGGGATAAGGCACCAGACCAAAAGCTGATGATGGGAGGAAAGTTGTTTATTTTCATTGAGAGTCAGTAATAGAAGCTTGAAGATGGCAGGGGAAAGTATGGATGTTCTATATGCAATTAAAATTAAATAGAAAAAGGCTAATTCACATACTGATGAATGGATAATGATAATTTCATACATATACATAATAGAATTTTATTCAGATGTGAAGAAATGTGCAGGGGCATGTGCTGAGGCTTGAAATTCCCTCTTTGCCACAGCAGCTAGAAAATACCAGCAGTAGAGTGAGATGAACTTAGACAAGCTGGAGCTATCACACACATAAACCTGCTCTCAACATCATACCTCTTCCAGCACAGCTCCCACCTCCCAAATGGCTATTAGCTGGAAACAAAGCAGTCAGAATGCATTACTTTAATGGGATAGTTGATTCAAACCACCACAAGGCCTAAAGGAGAAGACTTAGTAGGACACAAGTTCTATGAATGTTGATGGAAGGTATAATTAGGGTTTAAGAATTAAGCAAGAATAAAGAGAGGAAGGAGGCTGGGAGAGAGGATAAAGTTGGGGAAGGTTAACAAAAACTTAGGCTACAGGAAAGTGGCAAATGGAAGACAACTTTGTAAATAACAAAAATATAATTGAAAAACTAATAAGCGAATGAACAGAGGTACACTGTTTTTACTGGTAATGCTATTCTCAGAAGCCATTGGTTATGAAACAAAAATAAAAGTGCTAGATATAGATTTTCTCCCTATGAGTAATTGGTCATGAAAGCCTCACCACCCCTCTCAATTAAAGTGGTCTATTGTCATTGCACTTGGTTGTCCACCAGAATGAAATAGTTAAGACCCTACGGCTAAAGATACACACCCTTTGGTTTCAGAGTAAACAGAAATCAATCTGTAATAGAACTAGAAGTTTTCTCTCTGCTAACTTGTTTTCATAGTGCAGGAGTTTGTTATGCAGCATTGAACCTGGCATACTATAATACTGTTCTAATTAGCAAGATGTTTCCACTTGAACAAAAGTGGAAGGATTATTATAAGTGCAAACAAGTTCTCTGTGGTTGGATTTGAGATTCACTCCACTAGAAGGAATCCATGCCTGGTATTGCAAACCAGGCCAAAAGCCTATGGGAAAGGAGATCATGAGCTCTAAAGGGGAACTGATTACTGTTATTTTATGCTAAATGTATCTGTGCTTTAATACCCTTATAAATATTATCATTATATCCATGGATGCTCTTTTTACAGTCTTCATCAGAGTACTGCAGTGCTTTTATTTTATTTTTTTCTCAATGGGAGATAGTTGCTATAGCATTGCATAACTGGTCAAAGACCTGAAAATAAGTGACAGTTGATTCCTCAGCCCTGTAGTGGACATCAACATCAATCTCTTTAACACTCCAGTGATACTTTTACATTCAGCCTTATTCATATTCTCAGTATATGGACAAAATGCAGCCATATTCTTTGCTAGACTATCATATAAACTGCCTCCAACCCAGTCATCAAAAGCATCCTTAATACATTTGGAAAGCTCATTAATCAGGCCTAAACTATCTGCATTTCTCTCAGAATTCTGGTCTTCTAAAATTCTCACCAGAATGGCACATTTAGCTCTGCTTATAGCATAGTAAGGCTTTACTAGTGCAAAGTTATAAACTCTTTCAGCTTCCTATTATGAACAAATTCCAATGGATCATGGACCATATTGTAAGGTTTGACACAGCCATAGCCACACTATCAGCATAATAAGGAAGGAAAGGTTTTAACTTGCCTTAGAGTTCCAGGAGGCTACATTCTGTTATGGTGGGGAAGGCAGTGGTGTCAGGAGCTGGAGGAGGCCAAGTTGGTCACATAGATAGGAAGTGGGGCTGGACGATGAAACCTCAAGACCTGACTCTCAGTGACATTCGCCTTCCAACAAATATTTACTTCATAAATGTCCTACAACTTTTCCAAACTGTGCCACCAGCTGAGGACCCGGGTTGAAACACATATGTGTATGGTGAATATTTTACATTAAAACCCTAATAGGATTAGTGGCAGTTAATGGTTGCTATGGGAAGAGGCGTCATTGTGTTTTGTGGTGTAGCCACTAGTAAGTCATTGGAAGAATAAGGGATTCAATAGGAGTAATAATAAAAAAAATAAGTTCCCCACAAAATAACCTGATAATTCTCAAGATTTTAGAACATATGATAGATACCCTAAGTAATTAGGAAAGGAACAATGAAAAACAAAGTAGTGGTATGTGAAATACAAAAAAATACAATTAAATGTCTTTTTTTTACTTTTATTTCATTTTAATGATGAAGAACATTTAAAAAAATAAAGTTATATGTGCTAACTTTGAACCTTTCTGATCTGTTTCCTTCATTACATAATTTTTAAGATTGTCACTGAGGCAAGTAGCTTCAGAGGTAATCCTTGAAAATAAATTGTTAAAATAATGTGAATAGAAGGCAGATAATTAGGAACAGCAGTAAGAAAAGCAGACATTTATAAGGAAATGGAACTAGGAGTATTGATGTGCATTAGAACTGGATAAATAGAACAGAGTGAAACTCTCTAAGACACTGCAAGCTAGATGAATACTGTAACATATAGCACCCACAAAGATGGGAATTTCATCTGTGAATTCTGGAAAAACTGTTGCTTTCACAGCAGAATGTCTGCTTTGCTGTTGTCTTCTAGTGAAAAATAGATATTCAGCCAATGGTTAGTATCTTCCTTCAAGCACCTACAAATCCGTCCAGTATGTATGCTGAATTACCATTTTAGCTGAAAGTTAGAAGTCCGGGCGCCAAAGGATTGAATTTAGTAGTGCTACCTAAGGTAATAAAAGAGATTTTGAGCACATTCAGGCAGCATGAAAGGGAAGGTAAAAGACATCGAAGTTCAGGTGAAAGGGAAGAAATGGGTTTTAGAAGAAAGAGACAAAATTAAACCTGGAACAATGACAGCCTAAGGATACTATCCCTAATTAAAAAAAAATAGGAGAGTGCTATTTTATGTTAAATTATGAATTGTTTCCCATTTCTCTGCAGTACCACTATGATATTCCATACCTTCGATATTGATTGATATATGTAGGATATTTAATATGCAGTGCATATTTTTTAAAGTAATAGAGTATAATTTAAAAGCACTGGAGAAAATGTTAGCCTTCTACCTCCCAGATCACACAAGTGATTTAAGTTATGGCAAGTGATGTTTAAAATCAGCAAAATAGATACTGGCAAAATAAAGAACCAGGGAATGCAGAGCAGTATGATGTAGGCATAAGCACTACTAATTGAACATGAATAAGAGGTGCACGTGGAAAGCAAAGCTACAAAGCCCGTAATTCTCAGAAAGGGTGCATATTTGCATGGTATGATATTTTGCAGTCAATATTAATTAATATCAGAAATCATCAAATAGTTGATTATTTTGGCACCATTAATTACAGACATATTTATATTAACTCAAATTGTTTATGTAGTAAATAAACTATAAAGTATTTGGAGATAGTCTTACTGTGGGTTTTGTGAAATATATAATCACACCAATATCTGCAGGTGGAAGATTTAAATCATATTTTCTATGAAAGTGGATTGTTATTCTATAATATTTTAATAGTTGTAGGTTAAATGTTATGCAGCTGCTAACAAATCCCTATTGTGAAAAAAAGGTACATGAATGAGAGTCCATGTTATTCTAGAGGTTGTTATGTCCCAAACATCTGAGTCATCCCATTTTAGAGATCTGATAAAGGAGACAATAGCTTCATAAAATCAACTATATATTCCTATAATGTAAAGAAGATAGATCCTGGTAATGGTGTGTGCTCAAAATATGGGTCCCTAAGTAGAAATATTGCAACTGACTTCCATTATATTTCCTGACTGCAAAATAATCACTTCTTCAGGGGAAAGTTCTATTTTCTTTCAGATTTTCTGCTGCCTCCACTTAAGTAAATAGCAAGGAATTAATCTGTGATCTTTGATCTTCAGACACCTCCATGGATTCTGAAATTTGTGCCTATGAAATGCATACACAAACGCACACACACACACACACACACACACACGCATGCATGTGAGTATCAAAAGCTTTTCATAGGAGATCATCAGCCTATCTTAGCCAACTATTTAGGAGATAATTTTAGGGAACTGATCATATGGAAAAAAATAAATTCTAAACCCTTCACTACACTTTAAAATCTAATTATATATAGAGAAATGACTTTTGTACTTCTAATATATCATATTATAAAACAATATATTCTACTTTATCTTTTATAGAACTCTCAAATATAATTTTATATAACTTTCCACTAATCAATTAAATTTTGACATGATTATATCATCTCTTCACTCATGTGTTGCCTCAATTTACAGAATTTTGTTTTTCCTTTACAATCAACAGGCTTTGGTTGAACTGCTAACCTATCACTTTTCTTATTCAAACATTTTACCTATTATTCTGTTGTTTGTCAGCAAATTCTGTGTAGATTTAATATTTTATCATTTATTTTGAGCAATGAAAATAATTTTTATCTTACTATGGGTGACTCGGGACACAGAGTTCCACATTATACATTATCTCTGTCCTCCTCCTACTTATCCTTTTCTAAAAATATGTGATGAAAAATAGGCATCCTGATGTGAGAAAATAAATCTATATCAAATATCTTAGAATTATAATGTAATAGAAAATTAGACCTAGAAAAAGAATTATAGTTAATCCTCTCATTTTTATATTTGAATAATATGATACTCAGAGGATTGCAAAGAATTGCCAATTTAATCAAGTTAGTGGTAAATGCAGGTCTTAGACCTTATTCTCTTGACATTCAGTTTAATTTTCTTCTTATTGTATGTTTCACAGTACTGAAATAAGCTTGAAAATGAACACCAAAAAGATGGACTAAAATTTAGAAAATTAAACCTTGGAAAAAATGAAAATCAACATATATGTGCATGATCGGGTAGAGTTTATTTGCATGACAGCAGTAATTGTACTCAGTACCAAACCTCTTAAAATAGTTTGGTTTATAATCTGAAAATTAAATGGAGAATAACATGGCTGAAATAACCATCAACATCATTATCAACAGGTACAGAAGATTATCAATAATAATATGAATTATAAATGATATATGAAGTATTATAGATTTTAAAATGTCTAATCTATACTTTTAGCATTTCACAATGTAGATGTTTTACTACATAATAAATCATAAACTTGGTAATTCATTTTATGCCAGTTGAGATACTTCTCCAATTCCAAGAGCAACAAATCAGTGAGGCTCTCCAAATTTCAACAGCCACAAAAATTAAATAATTTCAAATATCACGAAGAATGTAAAAGACTTATATAATGAAAAAATAAAAACACTCAAGAAAGAAAATGAGGAGGACATGAGAATATTGAAAGACCTTCTATGCTCATGGATAGGACAAACTAATATTGTAAAAATGGTCAGTCTACCAAAAGCAATATACATATTTAATGCAATACCAATAAAAATCCCATCATCTTTCTTCACAGGTAGAAAAAAATGGTGAAATTTATATAGAAATGCAGAAGTCCTCATATATATACAAAAATGTCCTCAGCAAAACAAACATCTCTGGATAGATCACCATATCCAATTTAAAGTTATATTACAAACCCACAGCAATAAAAACAACATGGTACTGGCATATAAACAGATGCATAGATCAACGGGAAAGAATGAAAGACCCAGCTCTTAGTTCAAGCATCTACTGCTACCCAATCTTTGACAAAAGAACCAACAATGTACACTGGAGAAAAGACAAAAATTTCAACAAATAGTGCTAGTGAAACGGGATAACCACAAGTAGAAAAAAATGAAACTAGACACACTCCACTCACCATACACAAAAATCAAATAAAAGTAAAGAACTTCAATATAAGTCCCAAAATTATCAAACGATTACAAGAAAAAAATAGAGAAATCTATCCACTGTATAGGAGTGGGCAAAGACTTCCTGAATAAGACCTTCCTGAATAAGCCCAGGAAATTAAGCAATCACTCAACAATTGGGATCACATGAAACTAAGCCAACAGACTACCCACAGAGTGGCAGAAAATCTTTTCCAGCTATACCATCAACAGAGGCCTAATATCTAGAATGAACAAAGTACTAAAAATGCAATAAAAATCAAACAATTGACTCAATACTGGGGTAGAGATATAAATAGGTAAGTCTTAATGGAAGAAATACAAATGGCCAATACTCAATGAAATGTTCAACATCCTCAGCCATCAGGGAAATGCAAATTAAACAATTATCAGATTCCATCTCTCACCATTCATCATGGCAATCAAAAAAAAAATCAATTTATCTACCCTGAAATAGTAATAGACAAAAAACCTGAAATGAATACTTACAATCAAAATTCATAAAATAGTTTGTGTTCTGGTAAAGTAGTTTTGGCAGTCAGGATTCACAGCTCTTTTTGCATGCCAAGACTTAAAATAGCCATAAGGGAAGTAGCTTCCTTCTGAAATTGTGCTTGGCACACATGACTTGCATGATTCCATATCCCCAACCATAAACCTAACGCTTCTGATTTCTTAAAAGTAGGATTCTCAAAAAGTGGATACCTTCTACTCATTTGATACTAACATCATCAGTGAAATAGAAGTATATTTAAGGAAAAAATACTATACTTTTACCATGATAGTCAATGTAATTGGCCCATACAGAATTTAATATTGTTGTCTGTAGTCTACTGGAGAAGAAAATTCATCTATAGTCTTGACCCACAGAAGACCCTGGATGCTACAGAACATGCCAGCCAAGAAAGATCTGCCCCATGGAACAATAGTGACTTGATTATTATGGTGTTCACCAACCATTATTTAAATGGATTTTCGAGGCCTGATCCTGTGGAGATAATTCATGCCTGTTACTGAAAACCCAATCAAAAGCCTATGGCTGAGGATGTCATAAGCCTTTACGGGAAAGTAACTGCTATTGTTTGGCTGAATGGAAATTTTGTATCCATCAAATTTCTTTATCTATCTATCTATCTATCTATCTATCTATCTATCTATCTATCTATCTATCTATCTCTCATCTATCTATCTATGTATCTATCTATGTATCTACTATCTATGTATCATCTATGTATCATCTATCTATTTATCTATGTATCTATCTATCATCGACTGCAAAGTGGCAGAAAGAAAAAGCACGAATATCATGAGGATGGGGAGGACAGGATGTGGCCAATCCATTCATAAACTCACATTGGCTGTGACTATCTTCACAAGATCTACATAATACTGGGATCATCAACATGTTATCATGGTTGATGGAAAAATTTTTAAAATGACATCAAAATAAAACACGGACTAGTTGTAAAGAAGAATTGGTTCAGTTGTAGGAGGATGAGGACAAAAATAATGGGGAGGATCAATATTAAAATGCATTATGTACATATGGAAATTGTCCAAATAATGTTAACATGGATTTTTCCCTTTAAAAAAATGACAATTTTATTCATGTATATAATATATTTTCATCATAAGTTCCTCCTGTTATCTTCTCTTGATGTTCCTCTCTGTCTTTCTTCCACTGGGGCCTTTCTATTACCCAAAAAGTCTGTTGTACTGTGATGTCTCTTTTTTTCATTTGTGTATGATTTTTTAATTTTTTAAAAATATTTTATTTATTCATTTTCAAGCAGAGACATACAGAGAGAGAGAGAGAGAGAGAGAGAGAGAGAGAGAGAGAGAGAGAGAGAGAGC